>APFE030419103.1:82605-103191 GCA_000404065.3 Pinus taeda
TTCAACTTGGGCCTTTCATAATTCCGGTACTCAATGCTGGTACTCGATCCAGGTACTCATAAAGAGTCGATCCCGCTACTCGATTCACTCAATGCCAAGATTCTTTACCAGGAGTTACAGTATCGCCAGTTGTTAGTCTGAGCTAGTCGGTGCAGCAATAATTTCTACTCAGTGCAACATGGCATGATGAAGCTCTGGTCAGTGCATGAATGGAAGCTCTAGTCATCGAATCTAGACTCATGGGAACCTATACTCTGTGCATGAACCTCTATTATGGAAACTCTACCCATTGAACCTATACGGTTAGACCAATTCTATTGCTTGGGTTAGGTCACTTGCTTGGACAGATGATCACTCGAACTATTGCTTGGAGGTATGGATTATAACCAGCCCCAATAACAGCACGAGGTCGGGATGATGACCAGCCCCTCAACTATCGTACAGAGGTTGAGGCCCCAAGTAGATCCAGCATAAGAAGTTGATGCAATAAGTATAATAAGGTTGTGCTTCTGCTGCTGGATCAACTGGAGGAACTGAATCACCCCAGTCGAAGACCCCACCGTGGTATGCGCCAATAAGACACTCCCAACATGTGGGCCACACTAGTGAGCATATTGAGATAGGGGATCCCTTGTTCTGATGCTTCGGCGAAATCAACTCCCAGGGTGTGACGGGCAGTGTGTAGATTGTATTTTTTGTGATGGAGATATGATATGATGTCTGCAGTATATTAGTACCTATCTGGGAGCTGCTGTTGCCATCCGAGACATTTCGATATCTGTATCCTTGTAGGGAGGGAGAGAGCATTTGAACTAAACAAGACACGTCATTCTCCTTTCTTATGAGGGAAAGATTGAAACGAACCTTCGACGTTAACCCGACTTATGGTCATTCTCCTCCACTAATCGACCACCATCCATCCGGTGCTTATAAGAGAAGGAAGGGTAATTTATAAGGCTCAACGCCAGACCAATACCAATAGGTGGTAATACGTGATACCCGGAAGAATTCCTAGGGCAGGGCAGTATGTAAAGTGATTTATCTGGTGGATGCTCGCTAAGTAAAGGTAAATAGGCAAAGGTAAATCTGAAAGGTCTAAGGTGCCTAAGCAAGTAGCCAGTTCAATTACTAAGGTTTCGTTAAAGTCAATATAAAGGTTGGTAGTGGTAGGTTGTAGCACAACCATTCCATTTATCCAGGAAAGATTTGGCGCTGCTCACTGGATTCTGTGGTTGATAAGATTTAAATCGGTGGTCTGTTTGGGAGAGAATAACGGGCATAACTAATAGCATAAGACAGATCCGAGTGAGGTGTATGGGGGAAACTGATATGCTGCCTGATCTTTTTTTGTTCGAACCATAAAACCGGTTCACCCTACCATATGATTAGTGAGTGACCCCAAATAATATAGGGCCCTCGCCTTCCTCTGGTCTTAGAGCGGTTCGGTTCCCTCACCTCGTTAGTTGTCTAAGCAAACTGGGTGAACCAACCATTGCTTACTGAATAGTCTAGTTCTTACCGACTAGTAGCTTTAGTCTTATCTACTTAGGAGCTGTCTGACTAGCACCTTGCTTCTGACTTACTTTACTTAATAAGGCGGGCAAGAGCAGAGCTATATGGACCCCTTCCTTAAGCGGGTACAGGATAATACCTCTCCCATAGGTCGAGAGATTGACAGGCTCACGATGGCGGCCTTAGCCGTCGAGCCCTGTGGTTAGGTTTGCTATGGTGGGGGGGCTTATGGTCGAGCGGCCTGACGGCACTTCCCCTATTTGAGTTGGGGCGAAGGTTTGAACATCTTTCGCTCAATTGTTTGAAAAGGTATGAAACATTTCACTCTTAAAATCCTCCAATATACTTCCTATCTCATGCTTGATGGTTTTTGTAGAGGGAGAGGAACTGACCAAGCCTTGGCTAGACCTACCCTTTTTCCTAGCAGCCCTAGAGTGATTCTTGAATATAGTTTTGATGTCATCATAAGGCAACTGGTAGATATCTCCTCCAAACAATATGTTGAGGGTTTCCATTACATCCTCCCTAACCCCTCGGAGAAGAACTAGCTTGAGTGATCAAGTGTATAGTTGGCCCTCCCATAATTGAGTTGGAATTTTTCCTCATAGTCCTCTAAGGATTCATTGGGTCCAAGGGTGATCCTAAAGATTTCTTCCTTTATTTATTTGGTCATACAATAGTCGTTGTATTTTCCATTGAAGGCTTGTTGCATATGGGCCCAGGTAGTGATGCTGTCTCGAGGTAAACTCGTAAATTAGTGCAAGGTTGCATCTTTGAGGGTAGATGGAAACAATTTCAGCTTTTGTTTGTTAGAGGCATAGTCATAGGTCCTACAAACAACAACAAACTCAAACATGAAGGTGTTAGGATCCTCAGAGGTTAGGCCATGAAAGTGTGGAATGGCAGTAGGGCTTATATTCCTCATTCTAGCCTCTCCATTGGTTTCTCTAATAGGAAAAAGTTCATTGTGCTTGTTTTCAACCATGGTTTGGGTAGGTGCGATAGCTTCTTCTTCTCCTATAGGTTCTTCAAAAATTTCAAGTTTCTCACCTAAAGGCTTTTCTAACTCCCTTGTAGTGAGAGAGGAAATCTCACAGTCACCAAGGAAGAATGAAGGTTGACTAGTTGAGGGGGTGGGGGTTTTTGGTAAGAATTTCCCTTGGTTACCTCTACTCCACGAGCCATGAAGAACACGTTTCTTTTGAATTTTTCACTTTTTTCAAAACAATAAGACTAATGCAAAATAGAAAAAAACAAGCAACTCTTAAGTAGAAACAACACCTACTTAGACACCTTCCCAGCAACGACGCCAAAAAGTGATGAGCCCTGATATTGCACCAAGGGTGTTGCAACTCTCAAAGGCTTTTCAATTTAAATTATCAATTCGGAGTTCATACAAACTTAGAGGTGACAGTGCTACATGCACAACAAGTTAGGTTTACTCATGTCTCCCTCATTCATCAAATCAAGTCAAGGTGTTCAAAGACCACTCCTCCAACTAATTATTGTGAAAACTTCTTGTGAAAAGCATAAATGAACATGATTCTAACTACAAAGGTGAAAATGTCATTCAATAAATGTAAATCCTAATTGAAATTGCATGAAAGGAAAAGGTTGATCTATTTGCAGAATTAAATCATGCTACTCTACCTGCACACTTAATCAAATCAATAATTTACTTGCATGCATCATTGGTCTACTCACACTTGCTTGAAAATGATGAATCCAATCTTTAACATACTTATGAAGAAAAATACTAATTCTAACTTTGTTTTGCTATCTGATGGCTATAGTGAGGAAAGGATGAGGTTGGAGTGGTCTTAAAGTCTTCCCTAATTATCAAATCACAGTGTGGGGACCATTATTAAACTTAACTATGTCAGAGTCAAAGTATGGAGCCAACTTGGCTGAAAAAAACAATACTACAGGTCTGCTACAGGAGGTCTTGTATTGCTACAAGAGGCCCTGTTTTTCTACAAGAGGAGGGTATGAGAGCTTTTTGAGGACAAAAATGGTGTCTTCAAGGTAGAAGAGAGTGGATGAAGGTATAAGGAGGTGAGTGAAGGGTGTGGCGGTCCCTTAGCCAAGCCTAGTACCCCATGGAGGTCTATTTTGCACCAAAGTTTATGCCCACAGTGTCCTTCATTTACCTTAACAGAGTGGATTCAGATACATAGTTTGGAAGCAAGGTGAGGTTCCTAGAAGGAAGATGAAAAGGTCTAGGTGGATGTGGAAAAGTGTGCCCACCCCTGCAAATCAACACAGTTCCTGCAACTAGTCAAATACATGCATCAAATGATCATTATTGCAGCAAAGTAAGTTAACATGGAAAAGATGAGTTAAAGTTCATTGAAGTATACTCTATCCTGCAACATAATTTCAATTGCCAAACCAATACTACTAACTCCTAAGTTGCAGAGATTAAACATTTAGAAAGATTTCAATCCAATACTTAACAATTTCCAATAAATCATCAACAAATATTTCTGAGTTCTTATTGTGGATATTTCCAATCACTCTTCCCACAAGAGAGGTGATAGGAAAGCCTACAATTACATGTTTTTATGATATAACATCTGCTAATGCTAAAACGAGGAAAGAATCGCTTTGAAACAAGAACAAGAGACATAAGATAACATAAGATAGTTTTATTAATGTCCAACAAATGACCATAGTAGGTCAACGAGACTGTTCGTTACAATGATTACATCATGCAAATCGGTGGACCAAACGGTCCCCTTTAACATTTTTTTTAAAAAGAAAGAAATATATCTAAAATGTAAATCAAGAAGCAAGAAGCTCGCGGCTTCAGAACAAAGCACTGTGATGAAGCAGAGAAGGAGAAGAAGAAGAAGAAGAAGAAGAAGAAGGGGGGAAGGATCTCCTGTCTAGCCCCTACTCCTAACATCCGAGGTCAAGAGAAGAAAACTGAGGTAAGCTCGTCAAATTCTGTTGTCTTTTGGGCATACTGGGCTATCGTTGATGTCACCTGGAAGTTCTATGGCGCCTCCCAGGGGTGGAACCAATCCTAGAGCACTGGTGCAGTCTGGTGGGTCAGCCCCCCGGGACCGCACTAATCTAGTCTCAATGTCTGTGAGTCGGTCTATGGTTCTTTTGGTGCCCCGCGCTGAGGGTAGTGCTTTAAAGAAGTCTGTGATCTGCGTGGTGTCCGATCTGGTGGGGGGCTGAAGAAAACGGGCTCAAAATCTGAAGGCCTCCTGGAGATAAAGTGCTAGGCATCTCGGGTCAACATATCTGAGGAAGCTCGACAGGGACTGAGAGGACCTAAAGAGACAATGGAAACGGCCCTGGATCTCGTAGTACACAGGGCATCCGAAGATGAAATGTGTCTCTGTCTCTATCTCCTATAAGTGACAGAGTTGGCAAATCCTATCTGCCCTATCGATGTGGTGATCTATCTCCAACCGGAGTCTGTGAGACCCAACTCTGAGCTGCCCGAGGGGGATTCTAAGGGCATGCATCCAATGTTGGAACATGTACTGGGGTCTAATGATGAGCCCATCCCTAATCTCCAGGCAATGCTCTACATAGAAGGCCATTTTAGGGCGCAACCCATTGGGATGATTGGTCCATGTAGTCTGAATGTATCGTATGTAAATATCTTCCTTAATGATTTTATTCAGCTCTTGCTGCTTGGGAAGGAGGTGGCCTAGAGCATTCAGAGAGTACTAAAAAGGATGGAGATGGTCAATCTGGATTCCTGAAGCCTCAAGAATCTCTGTCACGCCGGTGTACCAACATTTGGATCGGCCTGTCTGTATACGGGTGATGTTCTCTGAGGAGCAATATGCTAAATATGGGTATCTGTCATGACCCTTCCTCGCGTCTGCCAGGCCACGGAGTCTGTGCAGGAGTGACATTAACCTGAATATCACCTCTAGGTGGAAAGGTTGAGCCCCGAACTCAACTAGAATGATGTGTTGGGGAACTCTCTGCTTGCACCTAATGAAACAGCGCAAAAGGAGGGTCTGGACTCGCTCCACTAAAGCCCAATCTGACTCTAGGAGAGAGGGACCCCAAATCTTTGAGCCATAAAGCACTGTGGGGCGAATCAAGGTGTCCCTGATGCTCATTTTGGACAAGATGTCCTAGAAATGGTGCCGGAAACATTGCCTCTCCAGAAGGGCTAGGGAGCCATACCCTTTGTTGATCCGAGGTTGAAGCGAGGCCCTGAAAACTGAGCTCCCAAATATGCATAGGCGTTGAAAATCTCAATCTCTTCTCCTTTAAAAAGGAAGTGGAAATCAGAGGTTTTCTTGACTCCATTGAAGATAATCACTTTGGTTTTGCCCAACTTTATAGTTAGATGCCTCCAGTCGCAAACGGCTGTGAGCACATCCAGCTGTCTCTGAAGGCCTTCATCGGAGGAGGCAATGAGGACAATATCGTTTGCAAAGAGAAGGATGGAAATTAGGACCTAGTGAAGAAGACATCCATCTGTATCCTAGATATGCTCCCGGAGGAAGGACTCAAGCTCATCGATATATATCCCGAATAAAGTAGGAGAAAGGGAGCATCCTTGCTTGACTCCAATGGTGCTTCGGATGAAATCCGACATTCCTCCAACTATACGGAGACGACCACATTTAGGAGAGTCGAGGAAATACCAATCTCTCTTAGCCTCTGGAAAAGATCTTCCCTTGGGACTGAGTCAAAGGCCTTCTGGAAGTCTACAAAGCAGCAGTACACTTTAGAGGATCGATGCCTAGCCTCCTCGATCACCGCACGAAGAGTAAGGATGTGATCGATCATCTAGTGGCCTGGGCAGAATCCTGCTTGGCCCTTGGCCCTGAGTTGTCTTTGCTCAAGGAAATGGGAGAGTTTCTTACGGAGTGTTGTGGCATATAACTTGGAGAATGTGTGCCCAACCATGATTGTCCTGTAGTTGTTGGGGTCGGAAGTAGGCCCTGACTTGTGGATCATGTAGATAATGTGGTGTGACCAACTATCCGAAATCCATCACGAACCACCTGGTTGAAAAGGTCCACCAGATATCCTACTAGGGGGCGAGGTCCATGCTTGAAAAATTCTGCCCGGAAGCCTCCTTCATCTGCTGCCCTGCTGCTATTCATTGTCCATATTGCCTCTCTGATATCTTTGTCGGAGAAAAGGTGGCAGGAAGTGGGGGGAAGTAGCCTGTATCAGAGGCTGCCCAGGGATGTCATACAGCTGGGTATGTTGGTAAAGAGTTCCCGAAGGCGTGTCAGAGGTCCTGATGCATAGACTTGCATTCCTAGTCATACCAGTTGTTCATAGGGCAGTTTCCTGGTTTGCAGGAGGTGGTGGCGGAACGAGTAGAGAAGGGGAAGGATTGGGGCACAGCTTTCCAGATTGCATATGAGACACTGATATTTGTCCTTGGCGGAGCTGAGAGAGGTGAATTGGGACTTCGATGGGAGTGTCTGTCTAAGGATAGAGGAGAAGAGGTCAGGGTCACCCTCCTCAAATCAAAAGGTGGTTCCGGGAGGGTTGCGGGGAAGAGTAGGGGATGGATTTGGGAAGTCAAACTACAGTGAGAGTGAGAGGAATGCGTGATCTACGAGAGGGATGGGGGTGATTGAAAAATTTTTGATGTAAGGGAGGAGATTTGGGTTTGCAATAGCATAGTCAACCACACTTGCCCCTCCTCCAAATGGTTTGCAGGTAAAGAAATGCGAGGATGGGAAACATGGTAGACCATTCAAAATTACCAGCTCATGAGATTCTCCCAACTGTAGTAGATATCTCCCATAGGGTGTGGTAGTGCATGCTGATCGTGGTCGGGTCAATCCCCCAAGTGCAAAATATATCCTTTGTCCTGTCGTGCATAAGGGTCTGGAGGTCTTTGGTCCGGGCATTGAATTCCCCCATGAGAATGACGTCCCCTACTGCTGAAAACCTGGTGATGTCAGAGTACAGGTATGTTAAAGGGTCTCCGTCTGAGCTATTGTGAATAGCATAGGAGGACAAGATAGGTGGGAAGTAACAGACTGCGACATAAATGTCTCTCGGCAATGACGTTCTGGCTCAGACCTGAATCCACATGAATCTGGCATACTCATCGGTTGCGACTACTGATACTCTGCTCCTGAGGCTATCACAGACGAGGCAAGCAACACCCCCTAATCCCCTGACACCTCCTGAACTCCGTGCCTCTTGTCTGCAAATTGTGGTCCACTGGTATCCTGCAATGTCGGGGAGAGGTCAAACTGGGCTCGCGTGAGTCTCGGTAACTAGGAGGATGTCTGCTAAGCTAAGGGATTCATAAAGTAGGCCTGGTGAGGACCAGAAGGAGCCATTTTCATTCTAGCAGTGAACCGAGAGATCCGTGCCCCATCTCCTCTCCGCTCGGGCCCGTAATTTGGAGTTACCTGAGTGGGATACCCATCCTGGGGGGAAGGTATCCCAAATAACTGCCCGAAGATTTCTAATCACTTGCCCATTTCCCTGCCTGTCAACTTGTTCCCTGGCTTGTTTCAGTTCAACTACTTGAGCTCTTGTGAGGTCTTCATCCAAAAACACTTTATTCAGAAGAGAAAATAGCTTTCGCTTGGCTCAGAGTACCCGAAGTCTATTCGAGTCACAGAATCTGAGGAAGAGGGTAGAGTCCTGCTTGATCCAGGCTTTGTCCAAGGTTATGTTTGGTATGTCAAGAGTGTCGCATAGAAATTTGTTCCCCAATTCCATTGGGTCTGCATGGGGGGGAGGTGTAGGGAGTCCTCTTACTTTAAGATTTAATTCTCTTGCTCTTTGGGTTCTTTCCTCCACGAGCTTTGCCTGCACTAGTTCCTCCACCACTGTGAGTGGAGGAGCCTTGTTCTTTCCTTTGACCACCTATGCCCATGTGTTGATATGCGAATCCGTTTCCTGTTTAAGGGACATTTGTTGGGACTTGATTTCCTCCTGTTTACTTTAAAGATCTCTAATCTCTGCCTGTAAGGTTTTGTCAGAATTTTGCCCTCACTTTGTTCTTGGTATTTCTGTAGTGTTTTTCTGATAAATGCATTGTCTTCCTCTACCGATAGAACTCTGTTTGATAAAGTGCCAATGTCGGCTTGCAGTTCATGATTTTCTGCCTCTAGGTGTTCCATTTTCCTCATAATTTGTTTAATTTGCGATGTCCAGAAAGCAAAATCTGTTTCTAATGCAATATCGTTGGGGTTGTATACATTCTCATCTTTATTGTGGCATTGTTGTAAGTACTTCAGCGGACCTCTATTGTTGAAATCTAGAGTTTCGGCTTCCCTGGCGTCCTTGTTGTGTTGTTGCTCTGTCATGGTGGTAATCTTTTAACTGTCTGCACCCTATGATGGCACCTCGCTTCACCCAGTGCAAGTATGCGAATTGAATTCACCAAAAGTCGTCAAAGATTGTGGACGAGACTGCGGACGGGGCTGTGGACGAGACAGTGGACAGGTTGTGGGCTATTGATGGGACTACAGATGGACAACAAGATGGAGCTGTGGATGAGACTACCAGCAGGTTGCGGGTTACAGACTGACTGTGGCTACAGGAGGGTTGCGGGAGGCTTATGGGAAAGATGCAGGCTATGGGAGCCAACAGGCTACGGGAGAGTAGGGAGGGATACGGGAAAGGGGAAAGGGGGCTGCGGGTTGCAGGAGAGAGCAAAGGGATGGGACGGGACGGGAGAGAGAGCAGAGGGATGGGACGGGAGGGTTACGGGAGAGGGAGCTGCAGACACAACTACAAAATACAAGAGAAGGACTAAAGCCAATGGGTTGGGCCCAAACCCAAGGGTTTCAGCGCTCTAACACTAACTCAGATGCAGAACAATAGTAAACTCATTAACAGAAAATGATAGTCACATACATCATATGAATGATAAGAATAACAATGTCAAGCACTAGGCTCTCCGTAGCTACTCCTAGTTGTTGATTTCTAGTAGCATCAGATGTGCTCTAGTCTCAAATTTTGCAGGGAGGCTTAGGCACATGTATTCCAAAGAACCCGGCAAGTGTTTTGGGAAATTCCACCCAGAAACAGTTTTATTAAAATAATTAATTATTTTTAAAGGGACCCTAAGTCTAAACTTAGGAAAATAAAATAATTAAAGGGTATTAATATAAACTGTGGGTGTAACTTCTAGAAGAAGACAAGGATCAAGAAGAAATGATCTTAGCCATTGATTAGCTTCTAATCTTGGTCACTGAATTTCAACGAGAAGATTATTTAAGGAAGGTCACTTGGAAGACACACAGAGAGTTCAGAAGTTCGATTTTCTAAATTAGAGCAACTTTGAGAGATTTTCGATGGTGGGCTATTGCAGTGAGGGGCAAGGATAGTTGGGTTAGAGTATCTTCTCTAGGACCCAAGATACGCAGTAGAGAGGTAGAGAGACACCAGGAGGAGGCAGCGCAAACCTAGGAGGGGTTGATGTTGGACCAGAAAGGCCCACGCAGAGCTTGATGCTAAGCCAGGAGGGCTCATGCAGAAGTTGTGCAGTCTTCAACGCAGAAGTCCGAGTTTGCTGAGGGAACTGACATTTCTAAGCCAGGAGGGCTAGAAACTGCTCCAGAGGGCAAACATTTCCCAGTTGAGTTGACGCAGGGCCAATGCAGAGATAGCTGGGGACAGTTGGTTCATCTATCGGAACAACCAGGAATTGTCGGGTAGAGTGAGGTAATCTCACTAAGTTTTTTTGCCAGTTTATTTTCTCTATAACTGGATTTCTAGAAAGGCATCCAAAGTTATATTCAAAAACCATTGCATAATAATAAGAATCATCAGAACTGTTGCACCAGTTTTTCTGCACTGGGTTTTTCCGAGGACATTTGTCCAAAAGATATTGTGTCACTTGTGTGGATTTTTTCTCTATTGTTCTGTACTTGTTTTTGGGAAAAATTAATTAGTTAAGTGAAAGCTACAATTGTATTAGCTTCGATATTTGTTGTAAGAGACGGTGAATAATTTGTTTCATTAATTAACACACAGGAGAAGTTTAATCAGTCGTTGCAGTAGTTCATTTGGCTGGGATTCTCGAATTTTCACACTAGCTGTAACAAAAATTTGAATCCTAATGAGCCTCTTGGTTAGTTTATTTATACAAAAAGGTAGTTGATGGAAACTCCCTTGAAAACAAGAGCGATTATCTCCAATATCTCGAGATTTTTGGATATGGTTCTCCTTGATTTTCACATGTACTTAGAGGCTTGGCTGCTAGTGAATTCGAGTTATTGGTGAGGATTCTATGATCTCAAGCCAAGTTGAAGAGTTAAGGAGGTGGACAAGCCTCTTATATTCTCCATCAAGCCCCTGCATAGTAAATACCTCCAAAAATGCTTATTTTCCTGCAAATTAATCATATTAGTCCATACAATTTGACAAACACCCTTTAGTCTTCCTACTAAGAATATTATGGCTAAAAAAGTGAATTAATGTGAGAAATTGAGAGTTTTAAGGGTTGGAGGATAGAACAATGAAACTCAAAATGTATCGATTGATGGGCCCCACCAGGATGAGCTTAGAGGAGAGAGATACTTTTCTAAGATAGATCTAAGCTCAGGGTATCACCAGATACGGGAGAGGGAGTAGGACATCCCCAAGACTGCCTTTCACTGCCACTACGAACACTTCGGGTTTTTGGTGATGCCCTTCGGGCTAACCAATCCTCCGGCCACATTTTAGTCTTGTATGAACCACGTGTTCCATGGGAAATTGTGGTGTCTTGTCCTTGTCTTCTTTGATGACATCCTTATCTATAGACAGAATTGGGAGGAGCACCTCCACCACCTAGAGGAAGTACTTCACATACTTGAGGAGAAAGAGTTGTATGCGAAGATGTCCAAATGTGAGTTTAGACTGACGGAGATGTTGTACATTGGGCACATGATAGGAGAGGATGGATTGAAGGTACACCAAGAGAAGATTAGGGCCATCCTAGATTGGCCAACCCCTAGGAACATTCCTTAGTTGAGGGTATTTCTGGGCATTTGCACGTACTATAGGAGGTTTGTGAGAAGATTCTCACATCTTGCAGCACTCCTCACAGAATTGACCAAGAAGGGGGCCTTTGAATGGACACAGGTGGCACAGGAGGCCTTTGAGCGCCTTAAGAAGGTCATGAGCAGTTGTCCTATTTTAACTTTGTCGGATTTCACATGATCGTTTGTGTTGGAGTGTGATGCCTCTGGTGAGAGGGTTGGGGCCATGTTGATCTAGGGGGGGCATCCTATCACATTTGAGAGTAGGAAACTACTGCCCACAAGAAGTTGTACTCTATTTTTGGCAAAGAGATGTTGGTCGTGATGCATGCACTAGCCAAGTTTAGACAGTATTTGGTGGGAAACTGATTTAAGGTGAAGACTAACCACAACAATCTTCATTTTTTCCTAGAGCAGCAAACGTTGCAGGGGAGATAGAAGAAGTGGGTGAGTAAAATCCAGAACTGCAACTTTGAGATTAAGTACGTCAAGGGAAATCAAAACATAGTAGTAGATGCCCTCTCACGGAGGCCCACGACACTATCTTTGATGGACATCACTCATGATTGGAAGGCTTAACTCTTGGTTGAGTATTACAAGGATAGGCAAGCATGTGAGACACTGGATGACACATATGGGGATGACAGGATCATAGTGATGGATGATGTGATATATTATAAGGATAAGATTTACTTGGTGCATGGATCTTAGCTCAGGAAGAAGATTATGTAGGCAGCACATGACTCCCCTCTGGCAGGGCACCTCGGGTTCCTCAAGACATACCGTGCCATCAGGGAGCGTTTTTCATGGAAGGGACTCAAGGGTGATGTATTGAGACACGTGCAGGAGTGCATAGTCTGCCAAAGGAGTAAGGGGGAGCTATCATACCCAGCAGGGCTACTTTAGTCGTTCCCTATCCCCGAGCAGAAATAGGATAGTCTATCCATGGACTTCATCATGGGGCTTCCAATTGTACAAGTACGAGATTGTATTTATGTTGTAGTGGATAGACTGACCAATTTTTCTCACTTCTTCCCTATCCCTTCGAGATCTTCTGCCTCTCAGAAAGCAAAGTTGTTCTTCAAGGAGGTATTCCGGCTACATGGTATTCCAAAGACCATAGTCAGTAACCGAGTTAGCAGATTTATGGGGGCTTTCTGGAGGATTTGTTTAGACTGGTGGGGACGGAGCTTACACCCAACACTAGTTATCACCCTCAGAATGACGAGTAGACCCAGATTGTGAACAAGTGGTTCGAGGGGTACCTATGTAACTACGTGATTGGGTAGCAGAGAGTATGGGTGAAGTGACTCCATCTAGGAGAATTTCACTACAAAACTACCTACCATATGTCAATTGGTATGTCCCCTTTTCGATCTCTTTATGGGATATGATGCACTTTCTTTTTCTGACATGATTTTTGGAGATAGCAGGGCCCTCGGGGCAAAGGACTGGATCCAAGACAGCCAAGAGATCCTCTAGGCTTTCAAGGACAACTTACAGGTGGCACAAAACCAACAGAAGTTGTATGCTGACAAGCACACGTGGAGAGGTAGTTTGAGGTAGGGGATATGATCTACTTACATCTTCATCCCTATTGGCAGTCATCACTAAAGAAGAAGGGGGTCGAGAAGCTCATGCCCCGATTCTATGGGCCTTACAAGGTAGTCAAGAGAGTTGGGGAGGTAGCATATGAGCTGGAGTTTTCCCCCAGAGAGCCAAATTCATAATGTGTTTTGCATCTCATGCCTGTAAAACGCCTTGGGACAACAAGTTACAACAACCACTGAACTGCCTCCTTTGGATGATGACGGACACTTGGTACTGACACCAAAAGCCATCTTGGGGACACAAGAAAGGAAGATGAGGAGCAAGGTCATCTGGGAATACTTGGTTAGATGGAAGGATTTTCCAGTTGAGGATGCCACATGGGAGAGGACAAGCATTTAGCATTGCAATTGCTTGAGGACAAGCAACATTTGGGAGGGGAGAACTGTAATGCTTCTTAATAAAATTTTCTAAAGGAAGGAATCACCATTTTTACAATTTTGAGGCCAGCACAATTTTGGACACCAACTTAGGAAAAGTGGGTCGAAATACTTGAGTTGGTGGAATGTGGGGGCCAACCCCACATGAAATACACACCCCTTGGAAGAGAAAGCGACTTGGCTAAGAAAAATCGAAATATTTGGGTGGAGGGACCCACATGGGGAAGGAAAGCATGAATTATAAACAAGAGAAGGATGGCAGCGATTGGGACCTTTTAACTACTTATCATTTACTTTTGTTGCTCAAGTTGTTCAAATGGGTTACAAGAGTTGTTAAGCACAAGAGTTTTCCAGGGAGAAGACTTGCCCTTTCTTTGGTGGACCTTGAGTGACACCCTTGGGAGGCATCACAAATTTCAGAGGAAAGATTTTGGGGGAAGGTCGTGGTACTTTCAAATGATTTTTCCTCAGCTAGTTCATACTCCAAAGGGGACGCAACAGCTAAATCGTTTCACTTAGTAGAGCGAGTTCCTAAGGGTATTTTGGCCAGAGAAATTGGGGGTGATTTCACCAAGGGAAGTACAACATTTGATGGGAGTTTTGGAGTTGGTATTTGTGAAAATTCCTCAACAGGAATCCCTACTGCAACAACTGATGATATTACTCCTATTTGTTAAATTCCTTTAAACAAATTACTTGCAGTTTCCTATGGAAAATATCGTAATACATACACTGCAGCTTTCACATAATTAAATATTATGTGGAAACAAGACACTAAGCAAGAAATAAAATACAACACAATTGACACCGTTATTTTTGGACAAATATCCCCGGAAAAACCCAGTGTGGAAAAACCGGTGCAGCAGTTTTGAGGGTTTATTATTATTAAGCAATAGCAAATTTTGAATACATCTTTGAATACCTCTCAGGTTATTTAGTTACAGAGAGAGAAATAATGGTAGAAAGATTTGTGATATTACCTCACACTATCACTGGAAGTCCTGGCTGATCCAACCCCAGAATGATTGCCCCCGGCTTTTCTAGCTGCCTCTGCACTACCTCTACGCAGTATCTACATTAGCCCAACGTCAAGCTCTCCGGGGACAACGTCAATCCTCTCGCTGGTCAATTTGCTGCCCAGGAGATTTGAAGCCAGATGTTAGTCACTTTAGGATATTTCGTAGCTTAGCATATTATCACATTCTAGGACACACACATTCGAAATTGGATCAAACTGCAGAGAGGGGTTACTTTTTTGGATATAGTGAGACTTCAAAGGCATACGTGATTTTTATTCAAGGGACTAGGAGGATAATTTTCAGAAGAGATGTATGATTCATGGAGGACAAGGCATACTAAAGGTCCAGAGATTTTCCAACAACAATTGATCATAATGAGTAACCAACAGAAGCTCCAAGGGTAGAAAAGTGGATTCAAAGACAAGAGAGTAGAAGTATAGTTACCAATATGAGCACTAACTCAGGTACAGGTGTTCCAGAGTTCATAGAGCATGAAGAAGCAAATGCAGCAGATACACAAGATGCATTAGGAGGTTGTGAAAGTCAAAATTCCACACTCAAAAATTGGTAGGAGGAACCGAGAGGTTCAGTAGACAATTACAGATGCCCGAGAATTTGTGGGGACTCCTAGTACAGGCAAGAGAGATCGAAGACAACTGGATAGGTACACTGACTACATGTCTTTGGTGAGTCATATCATGGATAGCGAGCCTTCCAACTCTCAGGAATCAGGAGGCTGCACATCAATGGGTGTCATGAGATGCAATGGTTGAGAAGTATACCTCAATTATGCAAAACAATGTTTGGGAGGTGGTTCCTAGACCGACAAATAGGTAGTAATTGGATCAAGCTAGATATTTAAGATCAAGCATGGTGCAGATGGTAGCATTGAAAAATATAAGGCTATGTTTGTGGCCAAGGTGTTCTCTCAGAAGGAGGGAATACACTATGAGGAGACATTCACTCATGTGGCCAGGTATACTTCTGTTAGGGTCATGATCTCACTAGTGGCACAAATGGGAAGGAAAATCCACCATATGGATATCAAGACGACATTCCTCAATGGCGAGTTGGAGGAAGTGTACATTGAACAAATAGAGGGCTTTGTAGCACACAACAATGAGACGCACATGTGTAGATTGAAGAGAGCATTTGTATGGGCTCAAGCAGGCTCCCGGGGCATGGTAAGAGTGCATAGTCAAATAATTGCAAGGGATGGGCTTCGTTAAGAGTGAGCTGGATGCAAATCTATACTACTTGATGTTTGGGTGTGAGGTACTCAATATTGTCCTATATGTCGGCGACTTGTTCTTGAAAGGTTCATTGGTGCACATAGAGGAATGCAAGAGGGACCTAGCAGTAGAGTTTGAGATAAATGACTTGGGGCTTATGCACTACTTTCTAAGCATGGACATGTTGAAGACAAATGGGGAGATTTTCCCTGGACAAGGGAAATATTGTATTGAGATCTTGAGGAGATTCGAGATGGAAGATTACAGACCCACGTCTACACCCATGATCACCAATTGGAGGAAAGTATATACATCTAGGGAGAAGGATGTGGACGTCGTGATCTACAGATAATTCACTGGCTCTCTTGTGTATTTGGTCAATACTAGACTGAATATATCCTTTGCGGTGAATACTCCTAGTCAGTTCATGGTTGAGCTAAAGAAGGTGCACTAGACAGTAGCAAAGCATGTGTTGCGATATTTGTAAGGCACAACCAAGTATTGGATTAGATATACTTTAGGTGATGGTATCAAGTTGATGGATTGTACTAATGCAGACTGTGCAGGAAGTACAATGGTAGGAAAAGCACTTCAGTGTGTTGCTTTGGCATGCAATCAAGAGTTGTCTCTTGGTACAACAGGAAGCAGAAGTCCATGGCACTAAGCTTTTCATAACCGGAGTTCATAGCAGTTAACATGGCGACATGAGAGGCCATTTGGCTTCAGAAGCTGTCAGTAGCCTTGTTTGGTCAGAAGTTGGAAACAACAATGATACAATACGACAACCAGAGTTGCATCAGGATATCTGAGAATCTGGTGTTTCATGACAAGTCCAAGCATATAGACATCATGTATCACTTCAGCAGGGATTCTATACAACACGTGAAAATTTAGCTACAGTATATACTTATAGATTAGCATGTACCAGACATTTTTGACAAAGCCTTTGGGGGAGGCCAGTTTCATCTTCTTCAAAGATAAGATGGATGTTGTGCAAAACACCTTCCTCACTAAGAGGAAGTGTTAGTTTTGTAGCTCAAATAGGTGTTCTAGTCTCAAGATGTGCCAAATGATGCTAGGAACACAGTTGGATTAATTATCTCCAATCCTAGTTTATTTTATAAAGGGAAAATGTCTTAATTAGATTTATTAACTAGTTTTAATTATTTTCCTAAGTCTAACTTAGGGAAATGGGTTAATTAATCAACATTAAATGAGACAAGTCAATTTCTCTCTAGTGACTACTAAATAATTGATTTGATGGAGTCAAGATGATCTTAGCCATCGATTGTGGTTAGATCATGGTTATTGCTTCGTCAACAAGTGCTGATAAGAGGAAATCGACGGGGCTCTTGGAGACACAATTTGAGTGAGAAAGTGCATAGTTATAGCATGGGAAGACACCAACAAAGGGTTCAGCAGTGATTGAGATCGACTTGTGAGAGAGAATCTTTTCACAGTGATTTCCAGTTTCTAAGTGACAAAGGGAGATCAAATTATTCTGCAGAGACTGGATTTCTCTCACTTGTGCAAATCAACAGGGAAAGGTTGATTTTCTAGAGAGGTCAAGTTGTCGAAGGAAGTGAAAGTTTGCTAGATTGATCAATTTATAGAAGAAAGTCGAGTTTGCCAGAGAGATCAATTTTCCAGTGGAGGCCAAAATATTCTTCTAATGAGTACAAGTTGCCAGTGGATTCTCTAGGTCGCATGTGTGGGTTGAATTAGGGTCGTATAGGAGGGAAACTTGATTTAGAGGGCTCGAATAACTTCCAAGAGATCAAAGTTGCTTGCAGAAGTGAAGGAAATAATTTGTCGGTGCTTTGCTAAATTACAACAAGCAGTGTATGTATTATTTTAATTACAAATTTGCTAAAGATTAATAAAACCCTCATCTACAAAATTGATTTTCCCCACCTTGGGGTTTTTCTAGGGACAATTTATCAAAAAATTTGGGGTCCATTTTATGTCTAGTTTTTTCTCGATTCCTGTGATTTATTATTTGGTGAGATTTGTAGTTGTGTTTTTATTTGATATTTGTAGTAAATTAATTTGAAGGACAAATAATCTAAAAGATAGGAGAATAACTATCAAATTAACTCCAACAAAATTTTCATAGATACACATTTTGTTTTCTTATAAATTGGCATTTGATAGCAGATATAATGTACTCGAATATGAAACCCTCACTTTGGATCTAGACATCACCCTCAATAAAGGGATACAACACTTAAAATTCATTGGGGATTATGATCTAATTGTATCCCAAATTAAGGGGGCTTTTAATGCCCAAAATGAAATGCTCAAAAGTACAAAAATCATAGTTCCATACAATAGAGGGATTTTAAACATTTGGCATTGAAGTTGTCCCAAGAGAGGAGAATACCATGGTTGATTTCCTTGCAGTACTTGCCTCAACATTGAAATCACCAAGTTGGGAGATTTTACAATGGAAGTCATCCGTACAAATGCAATACCCGATAATCAAGAGCATTTGGCCGGTTTTTGAACATGAAAATCATATAGTAGATTTCCTCCGAAACAATTCAACTAGTCAAGACAAGAAGGACGAAAACCACAAATCCATGGAGAAGAAGTTCTGTATGGTGAGTATTTTGACCAAAATGATAGAAATAGAGTTAAATAAAATCTGGAAGGATCACCCGATATTGTCAAATTATACCTGGGTACCAATTCAACTCCTCAAATGATTAAGGTAGGAAAAGTAATGTCAAAGACCAAAAGGGTTGAGATAGAAAAACTCCTTAGGGAATTCAAGGATGTTTTGCTTGGTCAAATCAAGATTTGAAGGCCTATAGTGAAGAAGTCATTCAACATACTATCCCTCTTGAGGATAAGCCTGTGACAAAAATTGATCCGGACTTATGTAAGAATGTAACAAAATACAGATATACACATAAACACAAAAATGCAGCAGAAATAAAACTACATTTCATTAATATCAAAGAACTGAAATATGCTTACATATAGGATGGAAATAAACTAGCTTGGGCGATGGTAGCTTATCTCTAAGAAGAGATGTGGCGGCTACATGCCTACATGATATCCGTTTGGCGTGTATGATACATCGTTGGAAAGATCCCTCCGAATACTACAAGATTTGCTACAAGCCCTTTCGTATGACTATGGGCCTACTGTGGACCTCAAAAAAACATCGTTTAGGAGGTCAAAACAACTCCCAAAGTTGAGGACTCGAAAAACTGCTAAAAATAGTAAATGCTGCTATAATTAAGGAAACAGACGAAACTAACTAGAGGTCTAGGTGGAATAGACGGGTGGCCACCAATATACACTTGGATCAGTCCTCCCCCCTTAGGAAGCAATGGTCCCCATTACATGCAGATGTAATATCTCGTTTCAGGGACATTCCACAAACCCCAGTAAACCCTCAACCAAATACGTACAAATGATATAGTAACTGGGAAGCTCAAAGTGATAAAAATAACAGTAGTGCAACATATAGTAATGTAAACATGAAATATAAGCAGATACTCAAGAAATGCAGAGAGAAATGCTAAGCCATTTTATTATACTGAGTAATGGAATGAGTACAGGAGGTGATCAGAGAGATGGCACCTCGACTTGCACAAGGAAAGGGAAGAAATATACTCAAAATAGTAAAGGAATGGCCTCTCTCTGAACTGCGTCCAAGCTGTTGGAGAATTGTCGTGCTGCTGCTACTATTGGAAATCAAATGAGGATTTGGGGCGGTTTCCCTCCTCAGAAAATGATGAAACTCTGAAATCAGACTCTACTCAAGAAACCCAGAAAAACCCAGAAAGCTTTTCTGAAATAGTCGACCCCCGAAAATCACCCCCTTGCGGATCTACTCTGTCCCTCAAGGCTCTGCGCTGCCACTGAGTAGAATCCTCCAAAACTCTGCCCGAAACTCTACCAAAATCCTCCAATATGTAAGGGTTGATCCCTTGTTCAATCCCCCAGCTCAAATCCTCCACAAAACCCCCAATCTGGAAATGCCTCTAGAAGAACTACATCCCTCTCTCTCAAGACTGCACAGTCCTCAAATGCTCAGCTCCCCCTCAATGCCAAAGATCAATCCTACAGCGAAAGACTGCTAAAAACTACCTTGCCCGAGTAGGCACTCGAAGTCCCCCGGGGCTAAGGGTGAGATCTCCGAACGGAGACACTCAATGCACTAAACAATGTTGCAGATAGGCTAAACAACCAACGTACTCCAAGTCGAAGTGACTAGCTCAAATACACATAATCGAATGACAAAATGAGGAGGCTCCTCTCTCCTTTATAGCGTTGGCCTCTTGTCCCCAAGGCTCACCTCCTCCAACGTAGCTCCTCCTTTTGCCATGTGCTCCTCCCCATCTGCGCAGTCCCTCCAAGTGTCTGCGTGGGCCCCTCCTCTATGTGGGTCTTTGGCCCCCCTTGGTTCCCCTTTAATTTACAACGTTGTGCTACTAGGGAGTGACTTTATTCTAAAAGTGAGTTATGTCTCCCCTTTCCTCACCTTTTTTATTTATAAATAACTATAGAAGGCAAAATTGAGCAAAATTGGATATTCCAATTAGCCATGGCTAATTAGAAATATTACAGTCTCCCTCGGAAAAATGTTGCTTGTCCTCAAGCAACTGAAGTGATGGATGCTGCAAAATTTTCTCACTCTCCCAAGTGGCATCCTCATCTGGTAAATTCTTCCACCTCTCCAAGAATTCCCGGACTATCCTTTTCCATAACTGCTGTCACGCGGAATGAGTCGATCTTGCGGACAAGATAGACCTTCCTAGAATCTAATGAAGAGCTAATGACAAACAAACCAACCAGACACTATCTTTCTCTAAATGTGCTTTATAAATAATGGAAAACAAATGTGTTTAAGGCCTACCTCATGTCCAACGCAAGTTTG
>APFE030419103.1:103331-167050 GCA_000404065.3 Pinus taeda
AGAGCGTATAAGTACGCAGATATCCTGAACAGAAGGTGCGGGCCCGCAAGCAAAAGTGAGAAAAAGTGCGGAACCAGAGTTACATTGCTTTTTTGATGTCTTTCTCTCATTTCTAAAGCTTGTTTTGAAGAGCTGAGGTTTGAGACTTTCTTAGGAAGCTGGTATAGGTGGTGATAGACCTACACCGACTGCAAATAATCAAGGTGACAATATTTTTGTGTAATAGCTACCTCTCCCTAGTATCAATAATAGCCTCTAGCTGCAACACCAAATGCCATTCATCATCCATGGGTGGTAGCTCATCTGTCACTGTCACATGTTGCTCCAATGCCTTCTCCAGGCATGATACATGAAAGACGTTATGAATCTTGCTGCCTTGAGGCAGCCCCAACTCATATGCAACTTGTCCAATCTTGCGTATCACCCTGTATGGCCCATAAAAGTGGGGCTTGAGCTTCTCAGCCCCCTTCTCCTTCAATGA
The DNA here is from genome assembly GCA_000404065.3 of Pinus taeda. Taxonomy (NCBI): domain Eukaryota; kingdom Viridiplantae; phylum Streptophyta; class Pinopsida; order Pinales; family Pinaceae; genus Pinus; species Pinus taeda. Next base: position 103,813 of record APFE030419103.1, read on the forward strand.
CAATTGTCGGTATGGCTGTAATCGTAGGTAGACCAAGTCCCCTACCTCAAACTGTCTCTCCACCCGACCCCTGTTAACATACAGCTTCTATTGGTTCTGCGTTGTAGCCATATTATCCTTGAGAGCTCGAAGAATATCCTGACTCTCGAAGCCTTGCTAGCACCAAACATCACGTCAACAAAAGATAAAGGATGATATCCATACAAAGCATAGAATGGTGACACACCAATGGACATGTGATGCGTAGTGTTGTAGCAGTACTCCCCCAGATGCAGCCACTTCAGCCATGCTCGCTGCTGCCCACTAACATAGTTACGCAAGTAGCCCTCTAGCCACTTTTTAACTATCTCTGTCTATCCATCCATGGGTGATAACTGATACTTGGTGTCAACTCCGTCTCCACCAACCGGAAAAGATCCTGCCAAAATCTGCCCATAAAATGATTGTCCCTGTCACTGGTGATGGTCTTGGGAAGACCATGTAACCTGAAGATCTCTCTGAAGAATAGCTCGGCCACCTGTGTTGTTGTGTAGTGTGTGGATATGGTGAAAAAGTGTGAGTACTTTGTCCGTCGATCGACGACGACAAAGATGCAATCCTTGCTCTATACCATGGGCAACCCTGTGATGAAGTACATCAAAATACACTCCCATTTCCCCTTTGGAATGGGAAGAGGCTGCAATAATCCCGCAGGATGGTTCATCTCCCCCTTGTTCCTCTGGCAAACATCGCACTCCCGGACATGCTGGAGTATGTCCTCCTTGAGGCCCTTCCATGAGAACCTCTCTCTAATAGGCCTGTAGGTTTTGGTAAACCCATGATGGCCAGCCAATGGTGAATCATGTGATGCCTGAAGTATCTTCTTCTTGAGCTGAGACCCCTCAGTCAAGAAGATCTGGTCCCTGTAGTAGATGATCTCATCGACCACCCTATACCTGTCATCCGCCACTTGCCCATCCAAAACCTCACATGCAAATCTGTCCTTGGAGTACTCAACTAAGATTCGAGCTCTCCAGTCTGCGTCCAAGCTCATAAAAGACAACGTGGTTGGTCTACGTGAAAGGGCATCTACTACCACGTTATTCTTACCCTTTTGTGTAGAAGGAGCTTTCGGCTTTCAAAGGCTATAGGGTGACCTCCCTGCATCAATACTGCGCCGATCCCCTCTCCTGATGCATCACACTCCAAATCAAATGGCTGCGAAAAATTCGGCAATGCAAGCACTGGGCAGCTACTCATAACCTCCTTGAGCCTATCAAAGGATTGTTGCGCTGTATCCGACCAACTGAATGCCCCCTTCCTCGTCAAATTCGTCAGGGGTGCAGCAAGCTATGAGAAACTCTTGACGAACTTTCGGTAGTAGGTGCAAATGCCGATGAATCCTCAAAGTTTTGTCACGTTCCTCGGCTCTAGCCAATCTCTGATGGCCCTAATCTTCTCCTCGTGGACCCTCACTTCGTCCACCCCTATGATGTGTCCCAATTATAACATCTCCGTCAACCCAAACTCACACTTGGAGAGCTTGGCATAGAACTGTTTCTCCTCCAAGATGCGCAATATTGTCTCAATGTGCTGGAGATGCTCCTCCCAAGTCCTGCTGTAAATGAGGATATCATCAAAGAACACCAATACAAGCTTCCTTAAGTGACTGCAGAAGATGTGGTTCATGCAGGACTGGAATGTAGCTAGGGCGTTGGTTAGCCCGAAGGCCATCACCAAAAACTCAAAGTGCCCATAGTGACACCTAAAGGCGGTCTTGGGAATGTCCTGTTCCCTCACGCGAATCTGATGGTACCCAGACCTCAAATCAATCTTTGAGAAGAACCGTGCTCTTCTCAACTCATCCATCAACTTACCGATCCTGGGTATGGGGTACCTGTTCTTCAGTGTCTTCTTGTTCATGGCCCTATAGTCAATGCACATCCTCAATGTGCCGTCCTTTTTCTTCACCAACACCACGGAAGAAGCAAAAGGACTCGTGCTCGGTCGAATGTGCCCAAGAGCCAGCAACTCATGAATGGCCTGCTCAATCTCATCCCGATAGGCCTTGGGATGCCTATAAGGGGCAGTAATCACTGCCTGTATGCCTTGCTCAAGCTCGATGGTGTGCTCAAACCCCCAGTGCGGTGGCTGTCTCGGCAGAATCTCCCCAAATACTGTGGCATACCGGTCAAGGATGGACTATATCTCTGGGGGCACTGTCTACCCTGTAGTCTCTAATGCACGCAGCTCCACTGCCCACTCTACATCTCCCTTCCAGAAGACTGCCTCCATCCGATGAGCCGAGACAGTCTAAGGCGAATATGTGTGTTGTCCTCGTATCTTCTCTTGCCTCCTTGTCTTCTCATCATCCCACTCCATCTCTAGGGCCTCCCAATCTGTCATGACCTTCCCAAGAGTGATAAGCCACTGGACGCCCAGTACTATGTTGGTGTCTAGAATATTTACCACGAAGAAGTGGTCAGTCAATGTGTAGGTGCCCATCGTCACTGATAACTCTGGAACATAACGAGCACACACCATGGTCTGATCTCCTGCGACCAACATTGAAAATCTATCAAAGCTCTCTGTCGGTATACCTCTCCGCTCAACCATCTATGCATCGATGAAGTTGTGGGTGGCCCCACTGTCAACCAAAACTGATACTCGTTGGCCACGTACTCTCCCCCGTACGCGCAACGTCAAATACTTGGGAACTCCTCGCTATGCTGCAAGGGCTCCTCCGGTAGGTGCAAAAGCTGCACCACCTGTTGCTGGTGGTGGAGGCGGCAAGGGACCCTACACGGCATGACTATCTCCTGCCTCCACATCATCCTCCTCATCCTCTTCCCCGTTGCTCTCAAAGAAGACCTCAATAAAATGTGCTTTGCCAGCAGCACATCTATGTCCTAGTGCCCACGGCTCCTGACAAGTAAAGCACAATCGCTTCTTCTTCAACTCCCTCCTAGCATCATCATCAATCTGTTCATGTCGTGGATTCTCCTTCGGAGGCGGAATCCTCACATCCTTCCCCTTAGGCTGGAAAGCCTATCTCTGGGGGTAAGGTGTCCGAGTCCTAGGTAAGGCATCCTGTAAGTCCCGGGTCCTGCTAATAGCATCCTGGAGTGTGGCTGGTCTAGTTGACCTGACTAGACCCCTCAGCAAACATGTAGATCCTTCATTCCGTGGATAGATCTGGCACCATCATTGAAACCCGAAAGAAGTTTGCAATGTAAGTCTTTGGGCTCCCTGTCTGTTTGAGCCTCGTCAGCTCAACAAAGTGTTGTTCCGGATCCCTCTGGTCAAACCTCTCCATCAATCTCCTGGTGAACTCGACATATGTCGTCACTGTGGAATGTTCGAGTGTAACCATCCCATGGAACCACCAATTCTAAGCCTCACCATCCCAATGTAATGTTGCTATCTTGATGGCCTCTGCCTCTGACATCTGGTTAAGCTGGAAATAGATGTCCAGTTTCTCCACCCAAGACCTTGTCGAACTGTTTGATGAACCATCAAACATAGGCAAGTGGAATCTACTAGCTGTGCGGTGGGTGTCTCCATCGCGATAATGCCGGTGTCCTCTGTGATGGTCGCGGGGTCTACTATCCCACTGGAGCTGAACAAAGTCTCTGAATGAGAGAGCATCCCTGAACTCCTACCCATAGGCCTGGTACTCTGCAAAATAATCGCCCATATGACCAGGCTCTACCTCCTGCTGGGCTCCAACCCCCATGTCTGCTCCTAAGAAATTGGGCATGGTAGAGCGTGTAGGGGCATGTGAGGCCATCTGCTGAGTATTATCACGCTGAGTGGCACCCTACTCTAGAAAATGGTGGGATGTACCCAATCCCTCACCAACCTGGAAAACCCGTGGGTTCTCACACTGTCTAGCCTCCACTGTCGTGAATCTCTGCCCCATCACCTTGATCTGCCTTGACAGATCCTACACTGATTTGAGGAGCATGTCTGCAAATCTCTTCTCGTCCTCATCTGCCATCAGATCCTCCTGCTCTGCGTCCACCACAGGCTTCTTCTGTTCTGCGTCCACCACAGGCTCCTCCTGTTTTGCGTCCACCACAGGAACACAGTCCCCCGCTCCGTAGGTGTTCTCCAACCTACACCCAATGTCTTTGTATCTCCTACCTCTGTAACAGATGTTGGGATTTTCCCCCGGTGTCATAGATTGCTAGCTCCATAGGCTAAGCCAGATCTATGCTCTGGTACCACTGTAATATCCCGTTTCAGGGATATTCCACAAACCCCAGTAAACCCTCAACCAAATACGTACAAATGATATAGTAACTGGGAAGCTCAAAGTGATAAAAACAAAAGTGGTGCAACCTATAGTAATGTAAAAATGAAATATAAGCAGATACTCAAGAAATGCAGAGAGAAATGCTAGGGCATTTTATTATACTGAGTAATGGAATGAGTACAGGAGGTGATTGGAGAGATGGCACCTCGACTTGCACAAGGCAAGTGAAGAAATATACTCAGAATAGTAAAAGAATGGCCTCTCCCTGAACTGCGTCCAAGCTGTTGGAGAACTGTCGTGCTGCTGCTACTACTGGAAATCAAATGAGGATTTGGGGTGGCTCCCCTCCTCAGAAAATCATGAAACTCTGAAATCAAGCTCTACTCAAGAAACCCAAAAAAAGCCAGAAAGCTTTTCTGAAATAGTCGACCCCCAAAAATCACCCCCTTAGGGATCTACGCTGTCCCTCAAGGCTCTGCGTTGCCACTGAGTGGAATAGTCCAAAACTCTACCCGAAACTCTACCAAAATCCTCCAATATGCAAGGGTTGATCCCTTCTTCAATCTCCCAGCTCAAATCCTCCACAAAACCCCCAATACGAAACTACCTCTAGAAGAACTGCGTCCCTCTCTCTCAAGATTGTGCAGTCCTCAAATGCTCAGCTCCCCCTCAACGCCAAAGATCAATCCTACTGCAAAAGACTGCTGAAAACTGCCTTGCCCGAGTAGGCACTCGAAGTTCCCCAAGGCTAAGGGTGAGATCTCCGAACGGAGACACTCAATGCACTAAACAGTGCTGCAGACAGGCTAAACAAACAGCGTGCTCCAAGTCGAAGTGACTAGCTCAAATGCACATAATCGAATGACAAAATGAGGAGGCTCCTCTCTCCTTTATAGCGTTGGCCTCTCTCATCCCCAAGGCTCACCTCCTCCAACGTAACTCCTTCTCTTGCCACGTGCTCCTCTCCATCTGCGCAGTCCCTCCAAGTGTTTGTGTGGGCCCCTCCTCTACGTGGTTCTTTGGCCCCCCTTGGCTCCCCTTTAAGTTACAACGTTGTGCTACTAGGGAGTGACTTTATTCTAAAAGTGAGTTATGTCTCCCCTTTCCTCACCTTTTTATTTATAAATAACTATAGAAGGAAAAATTGAGCAAAATCGAATATTCCAATTAGCCATGGCTAATTAGGAATATTACAACAGAGCCTCCATGAGGTGATGAAATTTCTATTGAACTTGTTCCCTGGTGAACCACTTGCCCTGGCAAAGAGTTGGCCTTCTTTGACAACTCGATATAGTTGGATCCTCTGCTGGCAATTGTTTTTAATATGCCTTTCCATGTTCCTTTCAGTTGTGGCATGCTCAATACAATTTGGGTTGAGCTCTGTTGGTGTCAGCTGCTCCGCGACATCAGATGTATCCAACAATGGAGGAAAGTATGGTCGCAACCGGTCCACATTGAACACTGGGTGTAGACCAAGGAACGATGGAATGTTGAGCTTGAAGGCATTGTCCCCTACAGCCTTGGTAATGGTGTATGACCCATATTAGAGTGGGCGAAGCTTGCAATGGGGCCCAGTGAGGCGCTCTTACAAATGTAACCAAACTTTGTCGCCCACCTAGAACTCATGTGGCACTTGATGTTGATCGTGTCGCTGCTTGTACTTAGCATTCACTCTGTCCAATATGTCATGGACCTATTGGCGGATGTGATGAATGTGCTCAATGAAGTTGATAGCCCGGTTAGCTTCGGAATGGACATGAGTTGAATCTGCTTGAATAGCTACAAATGGTATGGCCACATTAATGGGAAAGAGTGGATGGAATCCCAACACCACCTGAGAAGGGCTATGGCTAGTGGAGCTATGGAGAGCTTTGTTATAGCTGTGCTGGACATAAGGGAGGTTTTCATCCATGTGCATGGATGCTTCAAGTTGTACATGTGCAAAATGTGCACGATCATCCTATTAACGACCTCTGTTTGGCCATCAGTTTGGGGGTGGAAGGCTGTGGACTTAGTGAGCTTGGTATCCAACATCGACCAGAGGCTTGACCAAAATGTACTCAAAAATATGTTGTCTCGATCTAAGATAATGGATAGCAGTGGCTTACGTTGTGATACTCTTCTTATAGGCTGCCAGAATGGCCATCTTAGACAATCTCTCGACGACCACAAACCCGCAGTTGTTGCCATGATTAGTAGAAGGAAGGCCTGACATGTAATCCATGGAGATGGATTTCCAAGGCTGATTAGGAGTAGGCAAAGGAGTATATAAGCCTTGCTTCTTGATTGTTTGTTTGGCAATGGCACAGGCAATGCAGGAGTTGATGCAATTCCCAACATCCTGTCGAAGGTTCGGCCAATAAAAATACTTCTGCAACACTTCCAATATTTTCTCTACCCCGAATTTCTATATGAACTGTAGAGGTCGATGATCTGTGTGGATGACCGTTTCCTTCCTCAAAATGTAATGCTTCCATTGTCCACAGGCCTGCACAATAGAATACATCTCTTTTTCATAAGTGGGATACTTTACAAAATGTATCTGAATGTGTGTCACTGTGATATGCCAACGGATGCCCTTGCTGGGTAAGAACTGCACCAATAGCATACTCGGAGGCATCTTTCTCAATTTCAAATGGTTGTTGCATATCTGGTAATGTGAGCATTGGTGTAGAGTAGAGGTGATGCTTCAACTCGACGAACACCTTCTGTTGGGATTCAGACCCAAAGAACTTTGCTTTCGTTTTGCCCTTGGTACCTCATCTGTGAAGAGCTTGATGCTATAGGGAAGGCGACATTGTTGGCTGGCGCGAAGATCTCACCCTTGGTGAAGCCACCAGTTGGTGTACGACGGTGGGTGTGGTGTGATTGGTAGGGCGAATTGCTTCACGACCTCTACCGAAATGAGGTTCTTTTGGCTCTCGCTATCGACAATGAACTGCAGCAAAGAACCCTTCACCCACATCTGTGAGTGGAAGAGTCGCTCCCCCTCCTTTGAATCTTCGAGCTCCACCTTTTGGATGTTGGTGGTGGCAATGGTGGCGCTAGAATCCACATCGATCATTTTCTTCCCTCTATCATTCCCCTTGTTGGTTTCTTAGAGTCACTAGTGACTGCTTGGCCACTAGTGACTGCTTGGCTCGACACTCACTTGTGTTGTGAGTAGGGTTCTTATGGAACTCACACCATTTCCCTGTGTCCTTTGTCTTCGTGGTGTTGTTCTTTGCTTGCGGCTTCAGGGGGTTGTCTTGTGTCACCCCACATTGGCTTTGTCCTTTGTTCTGCAGTTTGGGGGCGTCTTTCCCTTGCCTCAGATTTGCAAATCCAAAATATCACTTCTTTTGTTTAAATTTCTGCTCAATCTTGACAATGTATCAATAGGCAGCACTAAGTGAGGAGATGTCCAGGAACTCCATCTCGTCCTGGATATACTTATATAGATAGTCGCGGTACTTGAGTATTGAATTCTTCTCAGAATATTTGATACCCAGATTTGTGCGAAGGGTATGGAAAATATTTGTGAACTTCAACACATCATGGGCCCTTATCTGCCACATCATGGTCCACTTTATGTATTTATCTTCATAGCTCCCAACATGGTAATATTGTTCCTTGACGGCATCTCGAAAAGAATTCCAAGTGGATTTAGCTGAAAACAATGAGGATTCCCTCTCGTCCTTTTGTTCATGGTAGGTTTCCCACCAGTTCTTGACAGGTGGGGTGACTTTGAGGAGTGAAAAAGTAATATTTTCCCAATTGGAAAAGTCATGAACCGAAAAACATCCTTCCAACAGATTTAACCATCTATCTATGACATTTGCATCTATATGGCCTTTAAATACGGGAATGTCAAAGTTAATGTGTACCTTAAAAGGAGTGGTGCCACTAGAGTGGTTGTTGGATGAAGATGCGTCATCTGTGGGTAGTCATCGAAGGATCTGGACAAAGTTATCCATCATCGTGTTCCTCTGTTGCTCGAAGGCTTCCTTGAGCAATATTTTGAAAGAATCTCCTGCCCCCTCGTCCTTCTTTTCTTCCACCATGGGATGTCATCGAGCTTTTCGAGGCTGGTCTTGCAAAGGTTAAACCAATTTGAGCCCTAACACCTTATACCCTAACCTCATTGGGGACATGCAAAGAAAAACAGAAAAAGAGTAGACCACTCTGATACCACTGATCTGGACTTATGCAGAAATGCAAAAAAATATAGATATACACATAAACACAGAGATGCAACAGAAATAAAACTTCATTTCATTAATATCAAAGAACTAAAATATGCTTACATACAGAATGGAAATAAACTAGCTTGGGCGATGATATCTTATCTCTGAGAAGAGATGTGGCAGATACATGCCTCTGAACTATGTTACAATGAGGCTCAAGGGCCTTTTTATTATTGAATAACAAGGGAAAACCCTAAAAAACCAAAACCCTAACCCCAAGAAATGAAACGCCAAGACTTTATGGGTCCCGTTGGGGTTAGTTGGTCAGCCAACTTCCCGGGGGTCGTAACTTGGTCATATGATCTTCGTTTGGTGCATACGATACCTCATTTGAAAGATCTCATTGAGTACTACAAGATTTTTCGTAGGCCCATTGCCCATTGCCTACAACTATGGGCTTGTTGTGGACCTAAAAGAAACACCATTTAGGGGGTCAAAAGAACTATGGAAGTTCAGGACTCGAAAAACTGCTAAAAATAGTAAATGTTGCTATAATTAAGGAAACGGATAAAACTGACTGGAGATCTAAGTGGAATAGGTGGGTGGCCACCAATATCCTCTTGGATCAAAAAGATTGAGAAATATAAACCCTAAATTGGCCCCATTAGTTAAAGAAGAGCTTCGAAAGATGTTAGATGAGAAATTCATTGCCCCCATAAGACATTCTTCATTGATATCTAACCCTGTGGCTACCCAAAAGAAAATCGATGATCTTAAGATGTGCGTTGATTTCAGGGGTCTTATACGAGCATGCCTTAAAGATAATTATCCCTCACCGAACATGATAATTTATTACAACGAACCACTAGGTCCAAAATTATGTCCATGCTTGATGGGTTTTTAAGATACAATCAGGTGTTTGTAAAAGAAGAAGATCAATTGAAAATTTCTTTCACAACCCCTTGGGGAACCTACAAGTATATGAGAATGCATTTTGGACTATTAAATGTGGATTCTACTTTTTAGAGGGAAATGGATTTTTATTTTCAAGAGATTATTGATAAGATCATGGAAATATACCGAGATGAATTGACCATTGCTTCCAAAGAAAGGAAGGACCATTGTAAACATATTAGGAAGGTTTTCAAAAGGTGTCAAAAGTATGGGATATTCTTGAACCCTAAGAAATCAATTTTTTTGGGTTGATTAAGGCTAGTTACTAGGACATACTGTCTCAACAGATGGAATTAGCATTGATCCTAAAAGAATTGAATCCATCAAGAAAATCGCACCACCTAAGGATAAGAAAGCTATAAGATCATTCTTCGGTAAAATCAACTTCATAAAAAGATTCATTCTAAATTTTGCCAAAATATTCAAACCTATGAATGACCTATTAAAAAAAGATGCTTCATCCACATGGGATGACAAAAGGGCCAAGTCCTATGAAGATGTTAAACAAAGAATAATATTAGCCCTGGTCCTAGTTGTGTTAGTTTTTCTAGCATCAGATGTGTTCTAGCCATGGAATTTTGTGGAGAGGGTAGAATATAGAAGATCTCCAAAACCTAGAAATCGTTTATGGAAATTCCACCTAGAAATGACTTAATTAGATAATTAGCCAGTTCTTAAATATTTCCTAAGTCTAAACTTAGGGAATATGGTTAATTATCCAAAACTAATTAATTCAAGGTGTGAATGTTCTAGAAACTCAAACAAATTGACTTCAAGTTAATCCTAGCCATCAATTAAGATCTAATCTTAGTCATTGGAGTCCCAAATAAGTATTATAAGAAGAATCAATGGGAACTTGGAGAAGACACTTGCAAAGTTCAATTTCACTGACAGATCGATTTCCTGAGTAGCCATAGTTAGTTGCTAGAGAGAGAGCCAGTGAGATCGAAGCATTGAGTGAGGGGAAAAGTCAGTGATCCAGAGGAAAGATTTTCCAGATCCGGAGAGGCAGTAGCAAGTGAGCCGAATTATCCTAGAGAGGAAGCGCTGAGGGGCAGCGCAGTTGCTTTAGTTAGGCAGTTCAATTTGGAGAGAAGAAAAATCTTTCTCAGTTCTAGAGGCCAGGAAGGAGTCCCAGAGAGCCGAAGAGACGATTTTCTTAGCATCCAAGGGTAGAAGTACTTCATCGAGCCCAGTCCAAAGCAAGCTGTCTAGTCAGCTATGCAGTGCAGTGCAGAGGCTAACGCAGTGCTCCAGGGGGTCGATTTTTTGATAGGGAAAGTCAAGCCAAAGATTTCTTGTGGGAGAAGGGTAATTCCCTTCAATATTTTGCTCAAATTTTCTTGTTGTTTGGATTTCCAGTTGGGCTTCCATACATGTACTCAAATTTCACCGCTGCAAAATAAATTAAACCCTCACTGCTACACCAGTTTTCCCAAGTTGGGTTTTTCTGGGGACATTTGTCCAAAAGTAATTATGTTGTTTTATGTGTGTGTGCTAGCATTTCTTCTTCCACAATTTTATTTGTTTAGGTTGGAGTGTGAGTTAATCAGTTTTTGTTGTAGGAAACAGTAAATAAATTGTTAATTAAAATAACAATTAAGTGAATAATTTCCAGTTGCTGCAATAGGATTCCGGGTTTTGGAATTTTCACATGGTATCAAAGTGCAGCTAATCATCTAGAGAGCTGAGTAGCGAAGAGAGGAGGAGTTTCGTTGTTTAGTGTGGGCAGTAGATCGAAATATCAGAGGGAAGTGAAGTCACTCTACCAAGAGGCCAAATTTCCTAAGGAGATTCGATTTTTCTAAGAGACAGAAAAATTCGATCTCTATAGATCGAGGGATTCCAGTGGCTGAGGAAGCAGCCTAGTATTTTCACAGAGCTGATCTCTAGTTGGACGCAGTAGTTTTGCAACAGTTTGCTAGAGAAGAGCTAGCATCGGGTGGAAGAAGAGCACACACTGAGGGAAATTTTTCTTAGAGAAATTCTAGTCTCAAGATGTTCAATTTCCCTTGCAGATCAACAGTTGTTGTGAGCAGAGTTTCTCACTCCAAAAGGGAGTGCGAATAGCCTAGCAGCTGCTGAGGAGAAGCAAAGACAAGCTGCTGAGGAGAAGCAAAGAGAAGATTTTTGACATTTGTTGAGGTAGCCACTACTGGACTTCGAGATCAGGACAGGTTGGATGGAGCTTCCAACTTTTGGCGTTATGAGACAAGTGTTGTCCTTGATGGCAAATCACACAGATGACAGATCATAGTGCAGCAGGTCAATAGCAAGGAATTGATGATTAGACTACAAGAATGTTTGAAAGAGTGAATTATCCTTTATAGATCTGTATGTAGTTTCAGTGAAGCGAAGGCGTGTATACACGCAGGTTCTGTGAATGAAAACAGCGTATACATAGGTTGGTCCAAACAAAGCCGTGTATACATGCAGGTTAGACATTACCAAGTCGCGTATGCATATGCACGCACATTCATGCACAGAAAGGCACGTACATGTGGGAGAACTTATTTTTGGTCCGTGGTATTTAGTCCTTGGTACTTGAACCTATGGTTTTGGACCATGGTATCTCGTCAGAAGTGATGATCCCTAGTATTGGGTCCATGGTATTGATTTGTTATGGTTTTGGACCGTGGTATTGTGAAAGGCCTAAGACTATAAAAGGAGAAGAAGATCATTATGCAAAGAGTGAGAGAAAGTCTTGAATATCTGATGAAGTGTGAGATCCAATATGTAGGCAATGGGTTCATGATGCATTGCTTGATCTGAGCTAAGGAGGAATCTCATCGGTTGATGGAGAACAAGATCTAAGCATAGATCGGTATCAAATGGTTTGGAATGAATCATCTTTATATGGTTTGATTATGGATAGACTAGATCTGAATTATTGATGCATGTTTTATTGTACACATGTTATGATCTGGGTATGACTGATGTCTGAAACATCCACAACGTCATGATTGAATATGCATAGATCTGTACGCGGGTTGGCTTGGGCGAAAGCGCGTATATATGCGGGTTTGATTCATCGTAGTAGCGTATACATAATGAAGTATGATGTTTGAAGTTGCAGTTGGGTTTGATTGTTATTGCAGATTTCTGTAGTCTGCTCTGTGTTCTGGTGACTGTGTTGTTGACAGGGTTTCAGTGTTTCAGTGATTCAAAAATTGATGATTCTAGTATTGATTGTTTTGTGCTTCAACGATATTGATGGGTCCAGTATGAAAATTGGATGAAACATGGCCTTCAGATTATAGTGTTGTGCTTTAGGAGTATCCAGTCTGAAAATTGATGAAACGTGGTACCTGGAGGAAGAAAGAGAAGGTTGTTGCCTTCTGTAGGTTGACACCTACGTACTAGTACATCAGCTAGTACAAGAGCTAAGGGGGTGGTAGCTCCCTTCCAGTAGCAGCTGGAGAACAAGTAAAGGTTGGAGCATTTCAGTAGGCCAACACTTACGTACTAATAAGTGGATTGGCTAGTACAAGAGCTAAGGGGGTCGTAGCTCCCATCCAGGACAGTCTGAAAAAGAGAGAGGGTTGTAGCCCTCTGCAGGTATAAGCCTGTGTACTAGTATAAGACTGCACCAGTACAAAATCATTGTAAAAGAAGTTTCTTATTAAAAGAAGATAGAGACGACTTGCAGCAGGTAGTTTTCACCCACATTAGGTTTCCACCTTATATCATGGTGTTCATGTGTGCTTCTTGTGTGTGATGATCTGTTTTGTTTTACTGCACCTGCTTACTGTTCATATGGTTAATGAAGTTTTGATGCACTAACTAAAGATCAACATTTAATGGATTAACTGAATCATAAGTATTCTGGATATACGCTAGTTGCATTAGACACAGTTGCGTATACACGCAGGTTCCCTTAATTGAAGTAGCGTATATGTATCTAAGTATGGAAATGAAAAGTTTTTATTGATTTGATAATACTGATTCACCCCCCCTCTCAGTATTATTTCCAACACCAACTATGTCATCTAGAAGGAAAGGATGTCCTTCCTTTTAGATAAATATGGCCTGAAGACATATATTGATGCAGTGGTAGCAGTGTCCCAAAATGCATATCAGCTGAAGGAGTACAAAAAGGAGATGGTGCGAGCAAAGTTGTTGATCCTAGATGGAGCCCGGGATCACATTGTTTCACACATAGCTGGCAAAGGTACTGCAAGAGAGATGTGAGAGACTATCTCCACACTGTACCATAGAAATTCCGAGTAGCGGAAGATGTACTTAGAGAAGTTGAGGATCATCCGAATGCTGAAGGGGTAAGGCATAGACCCCTTTCTCACCAGGATTCAAGAGGTTCGGGACCAGTTGTCAGCTATTGGGGCAGTGCCTCAACCTAGGTCCTATAGACCTAGTGAAATTGGCACTCAACAATGTCTCTGAAGACTGGCACATATTTGTCCAAAGCATATTGGGCAGAGACAAGTTACCAAAGTGGGACAAATGTTGACTGACTAGCAACAGGAGGAATTGAGGCGAGCTCTTCTAAAGAGGTCCATCAGTGGCAACAATAGCGGATAGAAGTAGGTGAAGGAGGAGGAGAATGTGGCCCTCGCATCTAAGGGTCCCAGTCAAGGACAGTGGGAGTAGAGAAAGAAGAAGAAGGACCTGTCGAAGGTCAAGTGCTTCAGATGTGTTGAGCTTGGCCATTACAGTACCTAGTGTCCTCTCAACAAGAAGGATAACGAGGAGAAGCAGGACCAGTAGGCAGCATCAACAGAGATCGATAGGCTTTCATCTAGGCTGGAGGAAGGCTTCGCCATGTTTACGGATATACCTCCAGAAGTGAGGTGGGGAGATTTGGTGATGTAGCCCCACATAGCTACAGATGGGTAGGATCCTTGAGGAGTCCACCTCTTGGATTAGTACCTTGCTACTGGAATCCATGGTATTCAGTAGCTGGATGGAACAGTGGCAGTAGATGCAATCAGAGGACGAGTGACAGTTGCAATTCGGGAGCGCAGTGAAATTGGTATAGTGCAAAGTCAGCATCGGCACAAAGTCTTCAACAGACATAGAAGAAGCTAGTAGCAATCAAGACTCGGGAGACAAATGCATCATACTAATCACAGTTGATTCAATGTTTAGGATGCTTCTCAATTGCAGATGTTGCAATTGTAGCAGCAACAGATGAAGAGGGATTTGCAGTGTTGGCAGCAGTTCAACAGGGTCAGCAGCAACACAGATGCAACATATATCAAAGTTGCGTTGTAGTTGGTGGGAAGCAATGGCCAAACATCAACAACGTGACAAGAGATGATGCAGAGACAGGGTGTTTCTATAGGATGTGCAATAGAGCAATAGAACACATTCCTTGCTTAGAGGCAGTATTAGTTTTTGTAGCATTGGATGTATTCCAGCCACTAAAATTTTGGGAGAGGTTAGAATACCAGAGATCTCCAAAACCCAGAAATCCGCCTAGAAATGACTTAGATAATTAGCCAGTTTTTAAATATTTCCTAAGTCTAAACTTAGGGAATATGGTTAATTAATCAGAACTAATTAAGTCCAAGTGTGAATGTTCTATAAACTCACGCAAATCGACTTCAATTTAATCCTAGCCATCGATTAAGATCTAATCTTGGTCGTTGGATTCCCAACAAAGGATTATATCAAGAAGTCGATGGGCACTTGGAGAAGACACTTGCAGAGTTCGATTTCACTCACAGATTGATTTCCTGAGTAGTAGCAGTTAGTTGTTGGAGAGAGAGCCAGTGAGAACAAAACAATGAGTGAGGGACAGAGATACTGATCCGGAGGAAAGATTTTCAAGATCGGGAGAGGCAACAACAAGTGAGCCGAATTATCCTAGAGAGGCAGCGCTGAGGGGCAGCATAGATGCTTCAGTCAGGAAATTTGATTTGGAGAGAAGAAA
The DNA here is from genome assembly GCA_000404065.3 of Pinus taeda. Taxonomy (NCBI): domain Eukaryota; kingdom Viridiplantae; phylum Streptophyta; class Pinopsida; order Pinales; family Pinaceae; genus Pinus; species Pinus taeda. Next base: position 119,063 of record APFE030419103.1, read on the forward strand.
AATCATTCTCAATTCCAGAGAGCCAGAGAGACAATTTTCTCAGCATCCAGAGGAAAAAGTACTTCATTAGAGCCCAGTCCAAAGCAAGTCGTCCAACCAGCTATGTCGAGCAGTGCAGAGGCTAACATAGTGCTCCAAGAGGCCGAATTTTTGATAGGGAGAGTCAAGACAGAGATTTCTTGTGGGAGAAGGGTAATTCTCTTAATTATTTTGCTCATATTTTCTTGTTGTTTCGATTGCCATTTGGGCTTCCATAGATGTACTCAGATTTCAATGCTGCATAATATATACAACCCTCATTGTTGCACCGGTTTTCCCAAGTTGGCTTTTTCCGGCGACATTTGTCCAAAAATAATTGTGTTGTTTTATGTGTGTGTGTGCTAGCATTTCTTCCAATGTTTCTTCTTCCACAGTTTTATTTGTGTAGTTGCCGTGTGAATTGATCAGTATTTGTTGGAGGAAACAATAAATAAATTGTTAATTAAAATAACAATTAGGTGAATAATTTCTAGTTGTTGCAATAGGATTCTAGGTTTCGTAATTTTCACAAGGTGGTCCTAACTACTCCAAAGATTTTATTATTTACTCATTTGCCTCTGAGGATACGATTGCTAGGGTACTAATGCAAAAAGATGATGAAGGAAACAACAAATCGATAGCATTTATGAGAAATTCCCTATGGGATGTGGAAGTTAGATATACTCTCACTGAAAAGAAATCTTATGCTCTAGTAAAGTCCTTTGAGCATTTATGGTCATATGTAGGGCATAAAAAGATCCATGTTTACGTCCCTTACCCAGCCATGAAAGATGTCTTAACTCAAAATGATTGTTTGGGATCAAGGGGAAAATGGGTCTCTAAGATCTAAGAATATGACCTTGATATCTAACCCAAGGAAATCATCAAAGGCCAAGGTTTGGCCATCATGTTGACAGAAGATAATGTCAAATCTTTTCAAATGGGTGTGAAGGAACAAATTTGTGCAACCAAGTTGTTGAATTAAAGGATGGTGAATCTGTCCCTCCTGGGTTGATTGATCACAAGAGAAGATATTTCTAGTTAAAAGCTACTAAATATTGCTTGACCCAGAATGGATTGAGATGGATGTGCCCTAATGGGGTCATCCTTAGGTGTGTGAACAAAGAAGAAGCAAATAAATAAATTAAGGAATTTCATGTTGGACTTTGTGGAGGGCCATAAAATACTCAGGGAAGGTTATTACTAGCCTACTATTTTTGGTGATAATCTCAAATTTGTTAGAACCTCTTGACAATGCTAATTGTTCACTAGTAGGAAGAAATTGCCCACCCTTCCGCTAAAAGTTGTTGTCATTGAATCACCATTTCAACAATGGGGCCTTGATTTCATAGATGAATTCAAATACAATTCTAGTAATGGTCATACGAGGAAATTTGATTTTAAAAAGTTAACATTGAATTTCCATGTCATAATGCTTTAAAATTCAAAAGAGATACAGGTGTGACTAGGCACCGACAAATTTTTTAATAATATAATTTACCTATCTTAAGCGTGAATGGTGCCTTGTGTCCAAGAACTACACTAAATATTAAAAATAAAATTAATATCTTATTCTATAAAAGTTATAATATCGAGAATATATTTAATGAAAAGGTAAATCATGGGTTGAGTGTGTTTTTAATGATGGATAACTAATTTGAATTTTAAATTTACTTTTTAAAATTTAATTTTATATATATATATAGACAGTTATTTTGATAAAAGTGCATTTATTTGTGTAATTTACATTAAAATTTACTTTTTAATATAAATTTTATTAAATCTTGTGCCAACAAAATTAATTTAGATATAAAATATATAATATATAATATAATATATATATATATATAATATATAATATATATGATTATTTAGATAGTGTGACATTTATTTGGGTAATTTTGATAAAAGTAAAATAATAGAAATGATATATTAAAAAATTGTCTACATGTCATTATTTTATTAATTTCATAATTTTTTCTTAGGTGGCTATTTTTTAGTTGAAATTTCCTCTAATGCATAAGTGGATTTTGACAGTTATGGATTATCTAACCAAGTGGGTTGAGGTCATTCCCATCGAAAAGGCCATCGACAAAGTAGTGATTGAATTTCTTGAGGATCACATTATCACTAGATTTGGGGTCCCATCCAAGATTGTAACTGACAGTGCCAAGGCTTTTAATTCCATGAATCTATCATCCTTTTGTTGTAACTATGGTAATGTGTTGTCACACTCTTCAAATTACTATCCCCAAGGGAATGGTCAAACAGAGTCAAGTAATAGTAACCTTATGACAATTATCAAGAAAATTGTAGGTGAAAATAAAGAGTTGGGATAGGAAAATCAAATATGCTTTATTGGTGGATTGCACAACCATAAAAAATTCCACAAGTTTCAACCCTTTTCAATAGTTACCCATGTTGGAATGCCTCAAGGCATTCGTTGACCAACAAGATTTTGTGCAATCTAGAATTGATCAAATCATTGAAATGGATGAATCTCGACTCAGAACCTTAGATCAAGTAAGAAAAAATCAAGGGAAGATTAAAAGCACCTTTGATCGAAAGGCTCAACCTCGAGAATTTGAGCCAAGAACCATGGGATAAAAGAAAATAAAATCCTAGGATGCACAAGAAATTTGATAACCACTGGATCAGACCCTATAAAGTAGATGATGTGGTTGGTATTAATGCATATGACCTCGAGACACTTGAAGGAGAGCCTATTCTGCTACCAATGAATGGTCAACTCTTAAATTAATATTTTCCTAGCATAACCTAAAAAAAATTAATGTTAGTTGCATTGCATATTGTGTCAGCACTCTCATATCGCTATGTTGCATTGAAGATTAGATTTCATTTTAGTTATATTTTATTTTCTATATGGATTTTTCATCATATAAAACCAAGGTGATAACTAACACCTAGTGCACATGCTTCCAAACAAGTTGTCGTGGGTGTGCAAGTAACAAGTATACACAAACCTAGGGATATTAAATATTTCATGAACTCCCTATTCGAGCATGTGGATCATGAGCTCTATGGTGAGACTGTGTGCCAGAGTTGGAGCCAAATGTTACCCACCAAAATGGGTAACTCCATAGGAGAAAACAATTTCTCCTAAATTGGAGAGCCAGCGAACCAATAGACCCTAGCATTCACTTCTTGATGATGATATACCATGTGCCTTCACCATCTACATCAGCCACACACTTCTTGACATCCGACATTTCCTCTTTGATCAAGGTGGGCTTCTATTCAAAAGGTACATTGATAATTTTGCAATTGGATGCTTATACTTGTTTGTTTTGGGAATTTAGTATGGATAAACATGTGATATAGAAGATTCACTGATCTTGATTGTAAATAGGAGTGGTACACTTGGAAAACCGAGATTGAGAAAGTGTGTTCATGTTCCCTTACACCATACTTCGCACTTTCCATCCCACATTACAAACCCCTTACACTACCTCCATTCTTCAGGTCTAACTTGTCATTTTTTCATTGGGATTTAGCACCCTCTTGTCCACAATCCATGAGTAGGGTCGAGAAGCATTTCCCTCATAGTTGATGCAACTAAAAGAATGAAAAAGCATAATATGGCCACAATGAAAGAAAAATAAGAAAATCAAAATGCAAAAGATGGTTGGGATATAAGATAGCCCATGGGCAAATGCCCAACATGAACTCTACCCTCCTCATTGGCCATCACCCAATTCTTGATCACTTGATGCTCCCTTTCATCAATTGGAACCCTTGCATGTCCCAACATTGATGAGCGATTAATTGTCTCATCTTAAGGGGTAAAATTAAATGCTATAACATAAAGAGCAAGCTATCACCGTTGAGATATGCACCCAAAATAAAAAGCTTTGTCAAAAAGAAGTAAAAGATGCACTAGAAGGGTGGAAAAAGTAGGATAAGCTGGGTAATTCATGCCTTCATGATTTCTCCCACCATTTACATCTATAAACTCAGGATGTTGACTCCCCATCAGTTGGTCCCCCTGACCATGGCACTTGGCCATAAAGCCTTTTCTCCTTCATTGTCACTTACTTACAATAACACCTATTGATTGAGGTATAAGTTGCATGAAACACCAAAATGTATGGAAGTTTCTGAAACAGGTATGGCTAGAAACATGACCCCCGAAAATTGGAAACATCAGTTGAAACGTCATATGTGTGTGTGTGTATGTACATATTTTTTTCTACAAATAAGTTAATAATGCATTATCTTGCAAGGAAAAAAAGGAATGAGACACATAAATGACATTTTAGAAGATAGGGAAAGTCAAGCCAGAGATTGCTTGTGGGAGAAGGATAATTCCCTTCAGTATTTTGCTCAAATTTTCTTCTTGTTTGGATTTCCAGTTGGGCTTCCAAGGCCGAGTTTTTGATAGGGAAATATTCGAAAACAGGTATTTATACATGAAGCCTTACATCCAAAATAAACCTTTATACATGGATATATGTCTTGAAAATGAAATAAAACATGAGCTAAAGACAAGTACAATTACATATCTTATAATCCCCATCCTCATTTTCATTAACAAAAAAAGAACAAGGTGCTTTTTTAGTACAACTAGAGCATGGATTGATTAGAGATAAATTAATTTATGGAGTGACTAAAGATAAAATTTAGTGGTATATTAAATATTTTTTGGCCATAGAAGGCCCCACAACCTTCTTGGGTACTTGAGTAAGCCCGCAAAAACAAAAAAGTCACTGAAATGGGGCAAATTTGGGCAGAAACGGGGAAGATTTGAGTGAGCCCGCAAAAACAAAAAAGTCACGGAAATGAGGCAAATTTGGGAAAAAAATGAAGATTTGGGTTGAAACATGTCAACGGCGTTAAAGTGGCATTTCCAAATTAGGAAACACCACCTAGGCATTTTGTCCATGTGTCAGTCGCATTTCAATGATGTTTCAACATTTCAGGCTATTTCAAGTATGGGTATGCTACCTTGGAGGCCATTTCCTACAACATAGATTAAGGGGTTTACCTTGGAAATGCCACCTCCCCTTTGGGGCTAGAAGCACCTAATAGGGTTGACCATTAGCCACCTCTATCAAGGTAGGGAACACCTTTATGAAAATTGGTCTAGTTAGATATTGGAAAGTGATCCAAGCTTGAATTATTAATATGCATTTATCATGCAAGTTTGTCCAATTACATGCTTATATGATCTTAGTCTCTAATGAATGGTTGCTTTCACTAGATTTTAATTTCTTTTGTCATGTTGTCTACAACAGCGCATGCCTTGAGGGCACCCACTCCACATGTACCTAGGCCTTCCAGAGAGGTTTATCTTAGTAGATGCAACATTTCCCACTTACATCAAAGCCTTCGTCATTGTGATGATTTGTGAAAATGTTGCATGTCAAAAAACACCCCAAGGACCCAGGACTTTGATATTTTTTGACCCATTATAGAGGATTTTTGACGATTACAACATTGGACCTAGCATGCCCCTAGGTTGGCCTTGACACTACCTGATGGGCAGGCTATGATTCAAAGCCCAGATGAGGATGGTCTTCCATTAGGCGACTAAGGAGGGCTTGGTTGCACCTAATGGATCCCTAACACTAGAGAGAGTAGGCCTTGCGTTGACCATTGGAGACCCATGGAGATGATGTGGTTACACCCCAACTGGATTTTGGATCCCTAGAGCTGCTTTGAGGTTGATTTGAGGGATATTCCTCAAATGATGGATGATTATGACACATGGACACATTTTCATACTTATACTCACCATCACATGGCATCTAGAGCCCAAAAAGGGCATGAACTCATCACTTAGAGGCTAAAGCTCACATATGTGGGTCTTTTGTGGCATAGTTTTGCATAGAGCTAGTGAGTTTGGCTTGTAACCCAACATTTACTTGTTGTCAAACTTGTTTGAGGGGCTTCCTAGGCCAAAATTAAGTAAGGTAGACCTCATATAATTAAAGGTCACCTCATTTCTCATTTCATCATCAGTTGTGAACTATTTTGGCCCCTTCAATGACTCGCTCGTTGTAAAAAATACATTAAAGATTTATTTTTTTATAAAAAAAACATAACTTTAAAGATTTTCGTTCATGTTTCCAAACACAAAGATTTAGAATATAGAGAGAAAACAGCATATGATCAAAGTAGGCTCACGAATATATCCATTATATTAAAATGGCACCCAGTGCATTTTCCAATACATACATGATGATGATATAGAGATGAAAACAAAAACACATAACCAAGGAGGGTCTAAATGGCCTCTACAACAAAAGTAAACTGTGAAACATCACTAGTCTCCATTGACCAGTACTATTGGCTACTGCTAGAGGAGCCAACATCATCTGGATCAACCTCTGAATCAGAGTTAGACAGGGAAACCCATGGCTCCTCCTGAACATCATCTCTAATTGCAACTATAGTAATGGTAGCACTAGCAGGCTGTGCAGCAATTTCACGCTGAGATAGATGAGATATATGCTTCCGATGTGGCTGAGCAGAGGAAGTGCTTGCAACTAGAGGACTAGGCGTTGGGCCTGAGGCTAATACAAGTGGATCTCCATTCAACTGAACATTATGTTCAGCTGATGCCTCCACCTGTAAATCCAAATCAAGATCCTCATCAGAATCAAACTCTGCTAGATGACTCTCCACTGCCCAATGTGATGTTGGATCACTATCTTCCCACACAATGGGATCTGAATCAGGTCTTTTGTTCAAAAATTGTTTGCGTCTGAGCCGGAGGTTGTATTGGACATAGACTAGATCATTTAATCATTTTTGATCCAAACGGTTTCTCTTCTTTGTTTGAATCCTCTCAAAGACAAACCAATTGCGCTCACACCTAGTAGCACTGCAAGTTTGACTCAAAATACAAATTGCAAAATTCTGCAATTGAGGACAATGGCTACCAAAAGCCTCCCAACATTGTGCTGCAAAAAACATAGTAGTGTAATGAGTTAGATCAAGTTTCAACAAATTATATCCAACTTTCAAATTATAAACAATCTAACAAAATAAGTATTAAGAATTTGAAAATTGAAAATTTTGTTTCCCTGGCTCATCTGCTTCCCTTGCAACCTTAGCTAGGTTCTTTCCAAAGGTACCTGTGGCTTTGCTAAAGGTTGTGACCTGTCGTTGTATCACCAGCTGATCACACTCCAATGGGATCATGCGATTAATGCAGTCAATCAATCCATCTCTAACCTCCCCACTCAAAGCTCCTGCTGCCAGAGCTTTATAATGATACCGTGGGTTCAAAAAATACCCAGCTTCATGTATAAGGTGATGGAGTTGATTGTTACATCTTTCATCAATGATTGCCCGAATAGGCCCATACTTAGCCACTCTATCCTTGCATGCCCTCTTTATTTGCTCCTTTTCTTGATCCATAGCCTCATAAATGAAGCCCATAGCCAATCTTTCCCCATCCACCAACTGCAACACCTTAACCAGTGGCTCAACAACCTTCACAATCTCTACAACCTTTCTCCAAAATATTTCTTCATTAACTTTCTTTTTCAATTCTTTGCCTTCCTGTTTGAGAGACCACTAGCTTTGATTCCAATCATCACTGGAAAACATATTTTGCAAGTTTGTATGTTGTGAAAGCATATAGATTGCAATGTCAAAAAATGAGTTGCAAATCTAGTGGTGGCGGGCCTAATAATATCTCTGCCCCCTGTGTGTCTCCTCATCATGCTCAAAATCCATGAATGATTGTAGACAAATTTTGTTATGCTTTTGGCATGATCTACAATGTTCTTGAACCAATCTAATTTGCCAATATCCTCAAGCATGAGGTCTATGTAATGTGCAGCACATGGGATCCAAAATATGGTTTTGTGTTTTTCCTCTAACAGTGTACCAACAATAACATATTTAGAGGCCTTATCTGTGATGACTTGAACAACATTAGCCACCCCCACCTCCTCAACAACCTCATCCAATAGATGAAACTACAATTGTCCATCTTTCACCCTATCAGATGCATCAACTGATTTTAGAAACATGGTTCCCTGTGGGCAGAAGATAAGAAAGTTTATGATGGTAGGGTTCCTTTGATCAGTCCATCCATCTGACATGATGGTACATCTTGTTTTTCCCATGAGTTTTTGAAATCTTTCAAATACAATGGAGAAAATTTCCTTCTGCAAACGATACCCCCTTAACTCATGCATAGTAGGGCCTTTGAATCCTTTTCCAGCAGCAACTATGGCATCAAACACAGGCTCATAATATGGTGAACAAGAAGCATTGAAGGGGATATCAGCATCATACCACCATCTAGATATGTAATCACAAGCAGTCTCCCTCAATTATTTCTTCCAATGGTCATCTAAAGTGGGCTGCAAAGTTCTACTAGCTTCAAGACAATGTGCATGTGATGGAGAGGAAGGTGCGACAGTGAAATAACTTTTGATATTCATATCACCCTTCTTTTTCCTTTTACCTTTACTTTTTTCTTGAATAGACTCCAAAGAGGGAGGAACATAGCGGAAGGGGTTGGTAGCCATCATTTTTTGTATACTCCTCTTCCTCCCAATTTCAGCCTCTATTTCTTTTTCCCTAACTTTCTCTTCTTGAAAGTTCTCAAAGCTATTTAACAACTCCTTCCTAATCTCCCCAATTTGTGGTGATTCACATGGAGTAATTTGGCCTCTAATCCCCGCCAAGTGTTGTTTCAGCCTATTAATGCCCATAGGACCCTCAATTTCTATGGAAAAATTTTCAGTGCATTTGATTATCAACCATTTCAGCATATGCCCAAGCAACATCTTTCACTCTAGGAGCCATTTTTTGACTTGGATATGAAAGGAAAAATTCTGAAAATGAAAGCAAAAAAAATAACATTGCTTCAATGTTCATTTCTTTCACAAAAAGCACTCTTTTCAATTTCCAGATTTGCACAAAAAAATAAATAAGCAAAAACAGATTTTTAGAAGTGAAAAAAAAACCTCTAGGCACAAAATACCTCCTCAAAGTTGCTCCAACAAACCAAATCCTCAATGTTGCTCGAATGGCTGCCCAAAACGCTGCTCACTCCTGCTCTAATACTTACCTAAGACTCCTCACTGTTGCGCCAAAAACAAACTCCACAACTCTTCACAAACTCCTCACAAATTCTCACTCAAATGCAATAAGATAGTTGTAGGAAATGGGAGGGGTTGGACAGCTTTTATAGGGTTTGGGAGAGGGAAATGGACCCAAAAGAACCCAAAGGCAAAAAAGAATGGGCTTTGGGGTCCTCAAATCCACACACAAATAAAAAGCGCTTTTCAGTCGTGCCCACCGAGCCCGCCAAGTTAGCTCGAGCTCGGTAACAACCTGGCTATCGGAACGGATTTGGCCACCGAGCCAACCCAACCATGCCCTGGCTCCGTCTGGCTCGACCGTTTCACTTTCGACCATGCTGTTTTTTAAAATAGTGTGCTCAACAACACTTTGTGACTCAGCTGAACAACTTGAGCAACAATGAAATTGTCAAGTGATCAAAAGCTCCAAATGTTGCTATCTCCCTCATATTTATAATTGTTGCTTCCTCACTTCACGTGGGCCCCTTCACCAAGTAAATTGAACTCCCTCCTAAACCATTCGGACTTGTCCATCAAGGGGTGTGTATTTCATGAGGGAGTGGCCCCCACATTCTACTAAGGAAATAATTTGACCCCTTGGTCCTAAGTATTTTTCCCAAAATTGCCTTGGGCCCCCAAGATTGACAAAAATGGAAAAATTGTAATTTTCCTTAGCAAATATTTTAGGAAGGGATATTAGAGTCTTCCCCTCGCAAATGTTGCTTGTCCCCAAGCAACTGCAAGGCTGGGTGCTATAAAATCTACTCGCTCCCCAAGTGGCATCCTCATTTGGCAAATCCTTCCACTTGACTAAGTGCTCCCGAATGACCCGGTTCCTTAACCTCCTCCCGCATGTATCCAATATGGTCTCCAATGTCAATACTAAGTGCCCCTCATCATCAAGTGGAGGCAGTTCATTAGATATCGTAACCTATTTTCCAAATTCATTTTTTAGGCATGAAACATGAAATGTGTTGTGAATCTGGCTCCTTGAGGGTAGCTCCAACTCATAGGCTACCTCCACGACTCTTCTGGTCACCCTAGAAGGTCCATAAAAGTGTGGCTTGATTTTTCCTGCCCCCTTCTGCTTCAATGAAGACTGTCGGTAAAGCTGCAAGCGTAGTTAGACCACGTCCCTCACCTCAAACTTCCCCTCCACCCTATTCTTGTCAGTGTACATCTTTCACTAATTCTGGGATACCGACAAATTGTCCTTGAGAGACTGGAGGATCTCTTGGCTCTCTTGAACCCAATCCTTTGCCACTAGGGCCCTGCTATCTCCAAAACTCACGTCATAAGAAGAAAGTGCATCACATCCATAGAGTGATTGAAAAAGGGGACATACCAATCAACATGTGGTAAATGGTGTTGTAGCGGAACTCTCCCAAATGAAGCCACCTCACCCACACTCTCTGCTGCCCCGTCACATAGTTGCGTACGTGTCGGACAGTACTCAACAAGAGAGAAAGTTAGGATTGATCAATCCGAAAAGAAACTTCTCGTTCAACTGGTTTGGTGGGTTGGCTTGAAACTCATGGATCATAGGGCTCTTAGCTGGTGGAAAGTGAATTGTAAAGGTAAAGGGAGGCAGCTAAGTAAAGGTAAATAGTAAATCAGAGCCAGCCGGTCAGTGCCCATAGCAGCCATAGCCCTCGAACTCTTCCTCGATTTCTACCCTCGACCCTCGATCTCTACCGATACGGAACCTTGCGAATGTTATTACCTAGGCTACCCTTCCAACCACTTGTTCACGATCTCGATCTACCCATCGATCTGCGGGTGATAGCTGGTGCTAGGTGTAAGTTTGGTCCCCACCAACCGGAACAACTCATGCTAGAAAGCCCCCATAAATCTATTGTCCCTGTCACTAACTATGGTGTTGGGGAGACCATGTAGTCGGAATACCTCCCTAAAGAACAACTCGGCCACCTAAGAGGCTGAAGATCTCGATGGAATGGCAAAAAAATGAGAAAACTTAGTCAATCGATCATCCAAAACGTAGATACAATCCTGCCCCTGCACAATCGAAAGCCCCATGATGAAGTCTATAGGCACGCTCTCCCAATTCCTCTCCAAAATGGGGAGCGGCTGACGTAATCCTACTAGATGTTATAACTCCACCTTGTTCTTCAGAAAGACCACACACTATTGTACGTGTCTCAATACATCCCCCTTGAGTCCCGCCATGAGAACCACTCCCAGATGGCATGATATGTCTTAAGGAACCCGGGATGCCCTGCTATAGGGGAGTCATGTGTTTCCTGCATAATCCTCTCCTTGAGCTAACATATGGGCACCAAGTATATCTGATCCTTATAATATATCACATCATCCATCACCCTGAACCTGTCATCTCCATGTGTGCCATCCAGTATCTCACAAGCCTGCCTATCCTTCGAATACTCAACCAAAAGTTGAGCCTCCCAATCATGAGTGACATTCATCAAAAATATTGTCGCAGGCCTCCGAGAGAGTGCATCAACCACTACATTCTGCTTGCCCTTGACATACTCAATCTCAAAGTCATAGGCATGGATTTTACTCACCCACTTTAGCTACCTCTCCTTCAATGTCTGCTGCTCTAGGAAAAATCGAAGACGATTGTGGTCAGTCTTCACCTTGAACTGGTTGCCCACAAAAAACTACCTGAACTTGGCTAGTGCATGCATCACGACCATCATCTCTTTGTCATAAATAAAGTACAATCGCTCATGGGGTAGCAGTTTTCTTCTCTCAAATGCAATAGAAATGGACCCCCTGTGTCAACACAAAACCAACTCCTTCACCAGAAGCATCACACTCCAGCACAAACAACTGTGTGAAATTCGGCAAAGCCAAAACAGGACAGCTACTCATGAACCTCTTGAGGCGCTCAAAGGCCTCCTGTGCCACCCACATCCACTAAAAAGCCCCCTTCTTAGTCAAATCCGCGAGGGGTAATACATGTTGTGAGAATCCTCTCACGAACATCCTGTAGTATGAGCAAATGCCTAGGAATCCCCTCATCTTAGTCGCATTCCTGGGTGTTGGCCAATCCAAAATGGCTCTAATCTTCTCCTGGTGTACCTTCACTACATCTCCCTTAATCACATGCCCAAGATACAACATCTCCGTCAATCCAAACTCACATTTGGACATATTTTTGTACAATTGTTGTTCCTCAAGTACGTGAAGTGTTATATCCAAGTGTTGGAGATGCTCCTCCCAAGTCCGGCTATAAATGAGTATGTCGTGAAAGAATATAAGGACAAAGCACCCCAGTTTCCCACAAAACACGTGGTTCATACAAGACTGAAATGTAGCCAAAGCGTTGGTTAGCCTGAAGGGCATCACCAAGAACTTAAAGTGTCCATAGTGGCAATGAAAGGCAATCTTGGGGATGTCCTGCTCCCTCACCTGGATCTGGTGATACCCCGAGCACAAATCTATCTTAGAGAAGTATGTCACTCTTCTAAGCTCGTCCATCAACTCATCGATCTGCAAGATGGGTTATTTGTTCTTCAACATCTTCTTATTGAGGGCCCTATAGTCAATGCACATGCGAAGTGTCCCATCCTTCTTCTTCACCAATACCACGGAAGAATCTAAGGGACTCGAACTAGGCCTGATGTGCCCCAATCTCAGCAACTCCTGTACCTCCCTCTCTATCTCATCCCTATCGTCTTGGGGTGCCTATACAGAGTAGTGATGACCGCATGCACCCCCTCCTCCAGCTCAATAGTATGCTCGAATCCTCGGTTTGGCAGTATGCCTGGAGGAATCTCCACAAAAACCCCTTGGTGTCTCTCCAACAAGGCTAGTATGTCTAGATGGACAGGTCATGTAAGAGCCCCTTTCTCTGAATTCCAAAGCTCCACCGCCTGTTGATTTTCCACGACCTTGGTGTCTAGGAAAGAATCTTAAAATCTTGATGCTACTAAACCAAGAATCTCAACAATACTACTTTGCACAATGGAATATAAACAACAGTAAATCACACATGCACATAATATAGACAACTTTTTATAGTTTTCAACCCAATTTCGTTATATTAAACGACATATAATACCACACTCTAGGGCTCCTATACCAAGGATAATGGCTCTAATACATCCACTAGTACAAGATACAAAACTAGGGCTTGGTGTCATTCCATCAATAACCAATCTACCCTCAACAAGATACTCTGACCATCTGGTTGTCGCATCCTCTCGGTCGTAACTTGTACCTACCCGGTCCTTCGACTCCAGATCTGAAACTCCTACCTCTATCAATGCCCGAAGTCCATCTAGCCACTGAATCTCGGCTATCAATCCTCAATGAGCCCTACTAATCTCTTCACCTTCAGCACTACCCTCAAATGATCTCCGAGGAAGTCAGCTCATCAATGACAACTTTTGTCTTTTTAGATGGTGCCACCACAACTCTACATGTCACCCAAAAAAACTCTCCAAGGTCATCTCATGATGACTTCAATGCATCATGATCTCAAGGGTGTCTCCAAGACCAGCTTCAAGATGTCTTCACAAGGTCTTCAGTAATGCTCCAAGGTATCTTCAATAAGATGCTTAAGTTCTCTTCAAAGGTTCAAGCACTGCTTTACAATGATCCTTCTCAAGCAAAATATTATCAAGGCTCCTCCAAACGATGCTCAAAGGCTGCTCTCAAGTCTTCACCATAATTCTTTAATAAGGCTGCTCCAAGTGTGCCCTATAAGAATGTCTTCAAAGCTTCAACGTTTTTTGAACTTCTCCAAAACAACTTTCGAGTCAAAATCTACTCTGCAAAATTGAGTGTGGATTTGGCTTCAAAAACTGTTGGAAATACTGGGGGGGGGGGAATCAATATTCCTTTTCATTTGTTGCTTTTACCAGTTAGATCACTTATATTTAGAACATAAAATGAACAACAATAAAAATAAATGATTTTATTAATTTCTTCAATAAATCAAGTACAATAGATATAGGACTCCAACCCTAGATGAAGACACCGATCTTCAATCTCCCAAGCTCCAACCTGTATTTGCCAAGCACCAACTTGGACTTCCAAGGCTCCAACCTTGCCAATTTTGAGGCACCAACCTCAAGGGCTCCAACCCTATATCTGGTTTAGGCTCCATCCTGGTTTCTTGAGGAATCTGATCCTCTAGGGCTCCAACCTCTAGGGCACCAACCTGGTCTTCTTGAGGACACCTATCCTCTAGGGCTCCAACCCACAACTTTAATTCATCAATATAAGATTACTAGTTCTTCACGGCTCCCAATATCATCTGCAATGAGCCCTACCAATCTCTTCACCTTCAGCACTGCCCTCAAACGATCTCCAAGGCAGTCAACTCATCAATGACAACTTTTGTCTTTTCAGAAGGTGTCACACCACAGCTCTTCATATCACCTAAACAAACTCTCCAAGGTCACCTCATGATGACTTCAATGCATATGATCTCAAGTGTGTCTCCCAGACCAGTTTCAAGATGTCTTCACAAGGTCTTCAGTAATGCTCCAAGGTATCTTCAATAAGATGCTTAAGTTCTCTTCAAAGGTTCAAGCGCTGCTTTACAATGATCCTTCTCAAGCAAAAGATTGTCAAGGATCCTCCAAACGATGCTCAAAGGCTACCCTCACATCGTCACCATAATTCTTTAACAAGGCTGCTCCAAGTGTGCCCTATAAGAATGTCTTCAAAGCTTCAAGGCTTTTAGAACTTCTCCAAAACTACCTCCGAGTCAAAATATGCTCTCCAAAATTATGTGGATTTGGCTTCAAAAACTTCACTGTCCAATATTCGTCTTCACAATGCTTGCCCAACACGGTATCTTTAATAGTCTTCTCCAAGAGTATTTTCTGCCTTCACTTGGCCTTACACTTAGAATTTGCTGCAATCAAGGAGGTAATACAGTACCAAAGTCACAAGGAGATCAGAATCTTCAAGCCACTGTTATTATGTTTGTTGCACTATACTCCACCATTGGCCAAGATCAAAAGGTAAATCCAAGCTACTGTGCAACTGTGCTATACCCTTTTCCGAGCCACAGTCAAGTAATCTGAATCACAGTCCCACTGTAATAGGCTCCACAGGTCTGAGGTTCTGTGACAGTCCGAGCACTGTAATGCTATCACAGTCAGAGATACAACAGTTATAGATATACTTCTTCCACAGAACCTAATCCGAGCTTGATAAGACTGTCCCTGTCACAGTTTTAAGGTATAGGTGCCAGAAATTCTGAACTTCTGCAATGTTGTCCACACACACTTGTCACAGGTTTGTTGTAATAATGTTTAGCCCAATAATCAATCACAGAAAGCCAAAAAAAAAGAATTTTCCCAAACAATAATATCTTCTCTGTCCTCTTTGGCCTCCTGTCTTATTTCTGTGTTGCTTCTCTGTTTTTTCACCAAATTTTTTATCATGAAAATGAAGTGTTAAGACTTCTATTTATAGTGATTTTGTCTTCCAAATGAAGGAACGCGTCTTCTAGGAGTAGACTGACTTGAATGACTATTTTTTAGGTCGGCTAGGCTACCAAATAATTTTTTTTAACTTAAAAATTCAATTTCTTGCTAACTACTGGGAGTTTTGGGGCAAGTAAGGGCTCATTAGAAAGAGGAAAATATCCTCTTTAAGATGGTCTAGGTACCATTGAGAAAATATGCCTCTAAGGTGGAAAAAAATATTTTTCTTTGTGACTGTCCTTAAATTTTATGTATAAAAAGTTTAGGACAACATGGTTTCTCCATTGTTTCATTATTGGATCATAGTGTCATCATGTTGGACATCCATGTCATCATGATAGTATCCAATTATCCAAAGTCATCATATACTTGTGCAGTGATGAGTCATAGGCAGCATCATTAGGAAAGTTTCAAGGTAGTCTTCCAACCATCAAATGAGATCTTCCACGTCATCATCTAGTCTTCCAACCTTCATCAAGGCCATCATCAATTGTGGTCATTCATTTGGTGTATGACATCATCAAGTGTATGACTCCATATGTCATCAAGGGTTAAGGTCTAGATATACAACATTATAGTTAGTTCAAGCGCTCCTTAGGACTTCTTCATTAGTGATTTAACATCTTCGTGGCTTGACATCTTCATTGATGGTATCCTTGTCAAACAAGAGTCCTGACATCATCATCTGGAACTAGGGATCTCAAGAATATTGAAATTCCATATTGACATCAATGACAACCTTGATTAACAAATTCTACCAAACCAAGAATCTCAACAATACTACTTTCCACAGTGGAATATAAACAACAGTAAATCACACATGCACAGAATGTAGACAACTTTTTATAGTTTTCAACCCAACTTCGTTATATTAAACAACATATTATACAACAGTCTAGGGCTCCTGTACCGGGGATAATGGCCTTCATACATCCACTAGTACAAGATACAAAAATAGGGCTTGGTGTCAATCCATCAACAACTAATCTACCCTCAACAAGATACTCTGACCATCTCGTTGTCATATGCTCTCTCAGCTCCTCTCGGTCGTACCTTGTACCTGCTTAGTCCCTCGACCCCCGATCTGCAGCTTTTGCCTCTATCAATGCTCGAAGTCCATCTGCCCACTGAATCTCGGCTATCAATCTGCTCTCTAATTGTGCCTTAGTCCATCAAGGGCATGCCACATCAAGACTCCTATTGATTTGTTCACAGCTCCACTTGTGCACAACTCTCAACTAGCCACTTCTACTCCTCAGCTACCCAGGGACTTGAGCCCACTATGGTCTTCCTTTCTTGCATCGACGAAAACCAACATAGGGCACGAAGCGTTGCCACCTATCACTACAAGATGTCTATCTCCCACAATGAACACAGGATAGGAGGACTGCCCTTCATCTGCTGTAGAAGTCCTTCTCCACACACAATTCTCGGGCTCCACAAACTGCCCCTGGATGATCAGACCCTTTAGCACCTTTGTCCATCAAGGTGTTGCTCACCGGGCTCTAACTTGGACATTATCATGTTGCCCTCCAGTCGACCATAAGTGACCAATCCACATTCACACTTGGTCCACTCTCACGCTGCCCTCCAACAATGCACGAGTGACCAAGTGTTGGGCAGCGGATCCCCCACGTAACAATTTTTAGGCTTAAAACCCACAATTTTGGGTAATGGTATTATAAAGGCTCCGCTTAGTGCGCGGAATGCGAATTGTAATGAGTCAAGTCAAAGGGTTGTCCGCCCTCAAATATTGTAATTTAATATAGAGTGGGTCGACAATGTATAAATAGAGCGAGGCTCTAAATATAGAGGTCAGTTTTTGAGTTTGTTCTAGATTATTATGGGTTTTTGAGTGCGATATTCGCTCTGAGTCTATAAGTTCGAGTCTTGGGTTGTAGTAGTAGAGCGAGGCTCTGCAGCTATGTGCACAGAGGCCTGGTAGAGTCCGCAGCTGCGTGCGTAGACCCCTGTAGCTGAGTGCGCAGGGTGGAATTGGATTGTACTGGAACAGAAGGTTAATAAAAGATAAGTTGATTTTGGAATATTGTGCATCTGATCTATGTGTTTGTGTTTAAGTTATATCCTTGCATCTCTTTACAGTTTATGATTGCGCGCACTGGTTATCAATGTTAAATGAGTAAATAAGAATACTAAGCCCACAAAATTAAGTCAAATCTATAATAATAACACCGTAAGGGTAAAGGATCTAAGCAGCGCCTCTTCGCGCTTTGTACAAAGTTACGTGAAAGTCAGACAGCTGCGCGGAGCAACACAAGTGCGCAGGATTGGTTTGCGACCTTTCTAGACCTCATCAAGACATCCCTAGGGTGCGGAAACTTGGTTCCAACACCCTCCCATACTACCTCAGGTGAGATCTCAGTCCGCGCTCCACAGACTGTTGCCAAAAGGGCCAGTAATTTCGGGATTTGTTTGGCTAAAACACTTCTAAACCTGGGTCAGGCCCCAATAAGCCAACAAATGGTTCCGTTCCCAGGACTGGGATCTGCCTAAGCGATGTCTGATCTTGGAACACTAGAACCCTACAAAAAAGGAAATTGAAGATTGGTTGGATCAGAAGCTTCACGAGTTCATGACACAGGAAAATAAAACTCCGCAGATATCTGAGAAGAGGTGGCTAGATCACTACGTATATACGGAAATCCACGAGATCTTCTTCGTGTCCTCTTCATATCTGTATGATTGGATCACGAGGTTAGCCGCCAGCCAGGGAAGGTATAAGCTAGAACAACCGATAGCGTGGACTTCGGAGTTAGTGCGCAGGCTAGAGGCATC
Organism: Pinus taeda; assembly: GCA_000404065.3. NCBI lineage: Eukaryota > Viridiplantae > Streptophyta > Pinopsida > Pinales > Pinaceae > Pinus > Pinus taeda. The sequence goes on from APFE030419103.1 coordinate 137,376, forward strand.
AGAAGATAAGATCACGTGGGCCGTGGACCATTGGCTCGACCGGGTAATAGGAGGGTTTATCACTGAATTTGCGATAGACACGACTATAAGCTACAGTGAAGAAAAAAGACATTTTCTCAAGGGACCGCAAGGTAAATACATCAAATCTTTGAATCCCTGGATTAAGATGCTGTTATGTGAAAAACGAGTGTTGCAAATACATTAATGATTGGAATGACGCAGAGCGGAAAGGTCTACAAAGGTATCGAAGGGTTAGGAAACAGTGCTTTAATTTCACCTCCACGAGCGAGCGAGGAAGAGCATGCTCAAGTCTCTCCAAGGAGTGCGGTCAGTTTGATAAGGCAGCGCATTCCGCAGTTACCAACTCCACTTACGCCACCACTCACTTCACCTCCACCTTCACCCATACCACCTCCACCAAACCAACAATTCAGTATGGCGAGCGCGATTAAGCTACCCGCATTCAAAGGAGTCGGAAATGAGGACCCGGATCAGTTCTAGTTCGTGGTAAGAGCAGTGTGGGAAGCACAAGGGGTTACAGACGATAACATTAAGAAGTCTATATTGGTAACCGCATTGCAGGATCGCACGTTGACGTGGTATATCAAGCACTCGAATGATCACCAAAATGCAGGAATAGAGGAGATCCAGGATGCGTTGAACAAAGAATTTAGTCGATCGAAATCAGAGACATAGTCAATCATCGGATTTAAAGAGATCACGATGCTTCCAGGTGAGACCCCCTAGGATCTGGATCAGAGACTGAAGACTATGATCCGCAAGGCTAACATGATGTTAACATATGTGCAACACCGCGCGTGGTTTGTGGCGTCTTTCACACCACACCTGAGGACGGCACTGTCACAACAGAAGCTTTCAACCCAGGCAGAAGCATTGGAAATGGCAATAAGGTTGCATCAAACACCGATACAAGATCCGGGATTAGGAGTTCAACAAATTCATGCACAGCTACAGAATCTCTACCTGGAAATGCAGAGCTTGAAGCAGGATAGGGCACCACGGCCGGAGGCGTGCGAGGAAGTGTGGTGTATAAAATGCAAAGGCCAGGGCCACAATAAGGATCAATGTCTGGTATTCGCAAACTACTTAGAAGGAGGGGAGCCAATGCCATTGATACCAGAGGCACACGCAGGGCCAAGTGCGGCACCCACACTCTAGTGTGCGATCTGTCAGGTGGGACGAAAGCACACGACAGACAATTGTCATTTGTTACAGAAGTATACACAGACTCCCCAGTAGTTTTGCAATTTTTGTAGATCGGTGGGCCACGACAAGCGTACTTGTCGCAGTTATGAGTTGATGATGGAGCAGACCCCAACATATAGAATGCAGATAGAAACGCGAGGCCTTGACCCAGCCGCAGGGATGGCGTGCACTGGATTCCAAGGGCGAGGTCGAACGAGGAGGAATGGGGCTAGGAAGGGGTCGCGGACAATTAATCTGTTACAATTGCGGAGCACCCGGGCACTACGCTCGCGATTGTACCAACCCAATGAGAATATCATGTTCATGCTGTGAGTAGTTTGATCATGAAATGATGGATTGTCCTATGCTAATCGCACAGATGCACAAGATAGGGGTACTACAGCCTACTCTGACTCAGAATATCCCAATGATGAGGTCTGAACTGCGCGAAGAACACGCCAACGTGAACATGGTGCTCAAAAGTAGTGCGACCACAGGGGAAGATAAGGGGAAGCAGCGCGAGGAAGATACATGTGTTCGTAAGGCTCCTACAAAGGAACCTGAGTTTGACTTGGAACGTGCAAAGGAGATGTTTATGGAAGCTAAGAAGAGCTTCGTGGAGGCATCTACTTCAGGTAGTAAGGATCAATCGGAGCCAGGGATGGATCCTTCTATGCTTACTACCTTTTTAGCTACATGCATGAAGTTGTTGCGCAATAATAGGGCAATGAAAGGACTACAAGAGTTGATCACGAGGTGCACGGTGTTAGGTGAACCGCGCATAGTCTGGAAACTAGGAAAGCATACATTATGCACCGGGAGGGAGATGAAATTAATGGCGCAGATTGGTGAATATGAAATGGATCAGGCAATCTTAGACCTGGTTTCGGACGTGAATGTGTTACCAAAGCAGACATGGGAGCGCATGGGCAAGCCCGCATTACAGTGGTCCCCTATTCAATTACGGATGGCGAACCAACAAAAGATCTTGCCCATGGGAAGGTTGCAAGGGGTAACAGTGGACATCGAAGGCGCAAGCACACAGATGGACTTTGAGGTAATAGAGATTGTTGATGACAGCGACCCTTACCCAGCATTGCTAGGAATAGACTGGGCCACTGATATGAATGGAGTCATCAACCTGAAGAAGCGGAAGATGATATTTGAGAAAAAATCTTTACGTGTAGTCATTCCACTAAATCCAGCCGAAGGAGCGAACTACATTGAACCTGTACAAGAAGATGGAAGTGACGATGAGCTGGATTGTATCTACAAGATAACTACGCGGGATCAGGATTGGGTAAATCTGACTATAGATGGAAGAATCTCGTGGGAGCACGCAGGTTCCCACAGCTTGGATTCAAAAGAAGACAAACACTGGCACAATCGGTTGAACGAAGTGACAATGCTAAATTGCAACATGATGACTAGATCACTGTGTTGTGTAACAACCTAGGCCCGAGATCTACTGACATATGATGGATTGACAATGGTGGATGAATTCTTGAGCAAGTTTGAGAGCGCAGTACCGGAGCAACAACGGTTCGATGCATTGAAGTGGGTGCTACATGCGATACCCGCGGGTTGGTGGGGAACACATCAAATTTTGAGAACTGGCGCGGCTGCAGGAGGATGATGGGCTATGATTTGGGAAACCAGAACGACGGCTAGCAGATAAATACGATGGATGAGATGACCCGTGCTCGCACCTTGTAAAATGGACCAAGGCCTGTGGAGAAGAGCTTCAACCTGAATGGGTACACTTATTCTATCATACCCTGGATGTCATACCCATGAATTGGTATACCGAGACAGAACTTCGACATGGTACGAGCGAATCGAATGTGTTGCGCAAGGGATTTTTGTTAACATTCACCTTTGAAGACCGATGGTCGGATACTGTTCACGATGCGCTACAAGCTGTGAAAGCTGCCATATTCAAAATACCACAGGAACCACGCGAAGAAGTTCAACTAGCATGGGCAACCCAATTAAGTCGTGCCCTGGAATGTGATAACGTACAAGCAGAAGAGGATGATGACAACCCCGAAACATTAATATTCCAGAAACTTAAGGGTGTTACGAAGTTCGAGGACCATCAATTGAGGACCCCGACATCACTGCGCCGCTAAGAACAAAGCAGGTAAACATAGGTACAAACACGAAGCCGAAGTACACAATGCTTGGGGACTACTGGGACGATGTTATGGTAGATAAGGTCACCGAGTTACTCCGCGAATACCAAGATTTGTTCTCGACAAAAATCACAGACTTAAAGGGGATCATTAGCGAATTAGGGATGATGAAGATCACTTTGAAACCGGATGTGAAGCCAGTTAAACAACAACCTTACCGGTTGAATCCGAGGTATAAAGAAAAGGTCCGCGAAGAATTAGAAAAAATGCTTGCAGCCAGAATTATTGAACCAGTGGAAGAATTAGACTACGTAAGTCCTAAGGTAATACAGGAGAAAAAATAGAAGGGTGAAATTAGAATCTACTGGACCTAAAGAAGCTTAACGACGCCTGTGTTCACGACCCATTCACGACACCGTTTACAGATGAAGTATTGGAGAATGTTGGTGGACAGGAAGCGTATTCATTCACGGATGGTTTCTCAGGGTACCATCAGATTAAGATTGCACCGGAAGATAGGAGCAAGACAACCTTCGCAACCGAATGGGGCTGTTTTCAATACACCGTTATGCCCTTTGGAATGAAGAACGCACCAACGATATTTTCGTGCGTAGTGGTGGCCGCGTTCAAGGAATACATCCACAAGTTCTTGGAGGTTTATCTGGACAATTGGACTATATTCGGGTTAGTTAAACACAATATAGCAAGCTTACGTTTGATGTTGGATACTTGTTGACGACACCAGATTGCACTGAATCTGGAAAAGTGCACCTTCCTTGTCTCCTTTGGAAACCTGCTCAGCCATGTGGTCTGCAAATAAGGTCTGATGGTGGATCCTATGAAGATTGTTGTTATTCTTACTATGGAAGCACTATGAAGTGTCAAACAACTACGCGCTACGTTGGGGCACACTAATTTCTTTAGGCAATTTATCAAGAGCTATGCACAAATAACAGTGCTAATGGAGAAGCTATTGAAAAAGGATGCTACATATTGTTGGAATGATGATTGTGCGAAAAGTTTGAATGTTCTCAAGGAGAAAATGGCATCTGTTCCCATCTTGGTCTTTCCAAAATGGGACATAGAATTTCATGTACACGTTGATGTGTTGTGTATCGCACTAGGAGTTGTACTTACGCAAGAAGGCATGAAAGGCGTGGATAACCCGATCGCGTTCGCAAGTAGGCAATTGTCCAAAGCCAGAAAGAACTACTCTACTACCGAGCGCAAGGGGTTGGCAATGGTATACACGCTCCAGAAATACCAATGCTATTTACTTGGCGGGCACTTCAAGATGTATACCGATCATTCTGTGTTGAAATACCTGGTGAACAAGCTGGGTTGGGGGGGGCATATGCAGATGGATGCCACTGTTTCAAGAATATGACTTTGAGGTCATCGTAAAGTCGAGACGCCTAAATGCAGGACCAAATCACTTATCATGAATTGAGACAGGAGAGGAGCCAACAAATTTGGAAGAAGGACTACCAGATGCACAACTCTTTGCGGTGCGCGTCGTGGACGACCACTTCGAAGATATAATTATTTTTAACCACAGGGACTGCACCGCAGGGACATTCACTCTAGCAGAAGAAGGAATTGGTAGTACACGCGACAGATTTTTCTGTCATCACTGGGCACCTCTACAAAATGGGAAACGATGAGATATTGTGAAGATATGTACCTGAATTTGAACGAGGACAGATCCTCATGGAAGCACATGGAGGGGCTACAAGAGGACAAAATGTAGAACACGTGACAACACAGAAGATTCTTCGCATCGAACTATTGTGGCCAACCCTACATCAAGATTCGAAAGCACACTGTCGAGCCTGTGACGTATGTCAAAGGACTGGGAAACCGTCGTGAAGGGATGAGATGCCACTCAATCCACATATGAAACTGCAACCATTCGAGAAATGGGCAATCGACTTTGTGGGGCCAATCACACCTTAGGGGAAAATGGGCGCACGCTACATCAACACTGCAACAAAGTACCTGACTCGATGGGCGGAAGCACAGCCAGTTAAGGATTGCACGGCTGCGAAATTTTTGTTCAACAATGTGTTGACATGGTTTGGATGCCCGAAAATTTTAATGAGTGACTGCAGGACGCACTTCCTAAACAAAACTATCAGCGCACTCACCGAGGAGTTCTAGGAGTATCATCAGCAAAGTATGACGTACCATTCGCAAGCTAATGGGACAGTAGAAGCATTCAACAAGATTCTGAAGACTGCACTGACCAAAGTATGTAACACACAGTGAAATGACTGGGACTTGCGCATACCTGCCGTATTATGGGCATACAAAACCACATGCAAGAAATTGATAGGTCAGACACCTTTCAAGTTAGTCTATGGCGCAGAAGCAGTCATGCCAATGGAATACATTGTACCAGGTTTGTGGATAGCAGCCATGACAGGGATGTCAGATCGTGAAGCATTGGAAGAGAGGCTCGCGCAATTGGAAGAACTTGAGGAAGAACGGTTTTTGGCGGGATTCCATCAGCAGGTACAAAAACAACGCAAAAAAGCTTAGCACGATCACCATATCAAGATGCGCACATTCAAGGTAAATGATTTAGTGTTTCTATATGACAACAAGTTCGAAAAATTTCTAGGGAAACTCAAAATGCATTGGTTAGGATCATATGTGGTTAAAGAAGTTACAGACAGGGGCGCAATCCAGCTAGTCAAACTTAATGGAGAACCCTTCCCAGGCAGAGTAAATGGCTGTCGACTGAAGCTCTACATGGGTGGGCCGACTGTCTGACTATCCATAGGAAGCACAGTCTCACCGCTCCAGACAGTTGAAAGAGAGTGAGGGACTATAAAACAGTTTGTTCAAGAGCTGCGCGACAACAAGGGTGCACGCAGTGTCGGTATGTCACAAGGGTCGCAGTCGCGCAGAAGGGGCTACGTTGCTGCACGGATAAACAAGTGACTATTGGTGTCATTGTTCATGATAAGACGTCCGAGTTAAGGTGAAAATGAGCAGGCAACAGACATTTAAGACACAGAGTCAGAACTAGATTTGAAATGATCTACCGCCAATATAGCATTAATGAGCCAGAAAAGGGGGGAACGGTTGAATTTGAATTTCAACAGGCCTATAAATCACAGTTGGTCATCCACCAAACAAACCGTGGCATCTTGAGAATTAAGTTATTGTGCTATCCAATAGATATGGACCTGTTGAACTTCGATGCTTTGAGAGTAAGCCTAGTGTTTGCAACATTGCCAAAAGAGATGCAAGACCTTCTGGATAGCGTAATGTCGACAACCAAGGATGCCGCACCAAGCCCAATGCCAACGGTGGGAGATGTACCGAAAATTCCCAAACAGGTAGCAGGACCGGTCCGGATGTCGCTGCGGAACCCGCAGTCTGATAAGCGATCTATGAACGATAAGGGCAGGACCGTGAATCTTGAGACAAAAGACGGAATTCCATTTAAAAGTTCATCTCTAGGCCGCGTGCCCACGACGAAACTTGATGATTGGGACCTCGCGAACAACAACAACTCTCTTGCAAAAATGCAACACAAGCTTCAGCAGGCATTGAGTACACCAAACCAAAGATTGCAAGTTTGCTGCTCTTGCACAAAAATTTCATGCATTTGACATCTCAGCTAGAGCTAAAATCCTATGAGTGGTCGCTTTTTGTTAACCTAGTAGAGCAGAATGAGCATCATCCGTTAAGCGAATTAGTAGGGGCAATGGAGCAGGAGCTTGAAGAAGCGTTACAGGAGGCAATGACGGAGCAACAGATTGTAGTGCATCACTCACAAGGATGGCGGACCACAAAGTCTTGGCAGTACGACTCGCCACACTAACGGGGTGACTCGAGGGCAAGTCACGATGTTTGTGTTGGGGGCTTGTTGGGCAGCGGATCCCCCGCGTAACGATTTTGGGGCTTAAAGGCCACAATTTTGGGTAATGGTATTGTAAAGGTTCCGCGTAGTGCGCAGAGCGTGAATTGTAATGAGTCAAGTCAAAGGATTGTTTGCCCTCAAATATTGTAACTTAATATAGAGTGGGTCGGCCTACCCATGGTCCGCGGACTATGGGAATGTATAAATAAAGAAAGGCTCTAAGAGTAGAGGTCAATTTTTGAGTTTGTTATGGATTATTATGGGTTTTTGAGTGCGATATTCACTCTGAGTTTGTAAATCTGAGTCTTGGGTTGTAGTAGTATGGCGAGGCTTTGCAGCTGTGTGCGCAAAGGCCTGGTAGAGTCTGCAGCTGTGTGCGTGGACCCCTGTAGCAAAGTGCACAGGGTGGAATTGGATTGTACTGGAACAGAAGGTTAATAAAAGATAAGTTGATTTTGGAATATTGTGCATCTGATCTGTGTGTTTGTGTTTTAGTTATATCCTTGCATCTCTTTATAGTTTATGATTGTGCGCACTGGTTATCAATGTTAAATGAGTAAATAAGAATATTGGGCCTACAAATTAAGTCAGATCTATAATAATAACACCGTAAGGGTAAAGGATCTAGGAAGCGCCTCTTCGCACTCTATACAGAGCTACGCGAAGGTCAAACAGCTGCGCAGAGCAGAGCAATCGCACAGGATTGGTTCACGACCTTTCCAGACCTCATCAAGACATCCCTAGGTTGTGGAAACCTGGTTTCAGCACCCTCCCATACTACCTCGGGTGAGACCTCAATCCGCACTCCGCCGACTGTTGCCGAAAGGGCCGGTAGTTTCGGGATTTGTTTGGCTAAAACACTTCTGAGTCTGGATCAGGCCCCAACAAGCCAACACTAAGTCCACGTTGTAGCATCTGCACCTAGTTAGGGCATCATCACACCTAAGAGACCCTTACACACAACTTCCAACAGACTTCTCCACATTTGCTCGTTGCTTTGCAATAGAGAAGTTATTGCACAAATCTAGGCTCCAAACTGTTGATTTTGGGTCATTGGATGTGCTCTAGCTCCAAAATTTGGTGGAGGGCCTAGAACACATGAGATCTCTAGAACCCAAAAGTTGGAGAAATTCCACCCAGATGAGGAGTTATTAAAATAATTAATATTTTTAATGGGTCCTTAAGTCTAAACTTAAGAAAATAAAAATATTAATGTGTATTAATAAAAATATGGGTGAGAAGGCTCTAAGTGACAAGGATTAAGCCTGTTTTGATCTTAGTCGTTGATTAGAATTAGATCACGGTCGTTAATTCAACAACAGGAAAAGTATAAGAGGAGGCTTGAGGGTCAGTTGGAGATACACTGAAGAGATCAAAGAGTTCGATTTTTCTAGGGCGTGGTTCCCTGAGAAAGTCAAGCTAAGTGATCTGAGTTGCACTGAGGGGCAGATCGGTAGAGGGACTTCATTCCAAGGCCAAGAATACATAGCAGAGAGGCAGAGCAGGAATAGAAGAGACAACGCAGCTCTAGAGAGGGTGACGCAGAAGCAAGAGGGGCTGACGCGGTCCCTTAGAGATAGCGCTAGGGTTTTCTGTGGGGCATAGAGAGCAGCAATTCAGCATATCTACTTTTGAGCAAGGGAGGCTCACTGGGAGGGTGATGCAGCTCCTAGAGGAGGTGATGCAGTTTCAACGCAGAGCTTGGACAAGCCATTGATGCCCAGTGCTGGGAACAACAATTGTCATCTGTGGGGTTTGATCATCCAATGGATTGCCAAAATATCTCTCTCCAGATAGAGGTACTTCTGCCAGGTTTATTCACTGTTGGGTGAGCCAGATTTGGCACCCTAGTTGTATTCAGAAATTTGCTTAATAATACTAACCCTCTATATGTTGCACCGGTTTTCCTGCATTGGGTTTTTTCAGGGACGATTGTCCAAAAATAATGGTGTCCCTTGTGTGACTGTCTCAGTTCATTTCAGTTCATGATCTGTATCTATGTGTAGGCTACAATAATGCTTTCATCATTGTTTAAGTAATTAAATAACTTGTTAAATGTAAAGAACGAGTAGGAGATGATAAACCAATGATTGCAGTAGGATTTATGATGTGTAGATTCATAAATTCTCACATGGTATCAAAGCATTGTAGATCATAAGAGACTGAAGACACCAGCCGAGAAATCTAGAGAATTTGTTGCAGAGAAGCAGTTGTCCCGAGTGACAGCGTTCTTTCAGAGGCAAAGGAGCGACTGCAGGAGTGACATGGAGCCAAAGGAGTGACGCAAAGGCTCACGCAATGCATGCCTCAACATTTTGAGCCTGCAGAGGGTGATGCATAGCAAGAGAAGAGCCCACGCAGTGACTGTGTTAGCTCTCTGGGCCAGCGCAGAGCCTAAAAAGTTTGAATCAGCCAGTTGTCAGGGCTGACGAAGAAGATCAGATTTGATTTGAGCAGCTAGTGGGACACTGTTTTTGTTGGTGCAGAACAGGGAGTCACTGCCTTGACATATTTCTAGCCAACGAAATCTAGATCCGGGTTGTAGCAGCAAAGGAGGATTGGAGAGGAATGATTTGACATTTGGCCGGAGGATTTCCATGAAGGAAATCAAGACTTAGAGGGAGTCTAGAGGAGCTTGTTCCGTAGAGGGTTTCTTGCACCGAAGAAATCCAGATCCAAGTCTTGCTAGATTGACAACAGGAGAGGGAGAAGAGAGTCAGTCCTATTTTTGAGCAGAGATGGCAATGAATGGGTTGAGGGATCAGGACAAATTGGATGGGGCATCCAATTTTGTCATCTGGAAGGCTAGGATCCTGGAAATCCTAGACAAACATCGCATCAAGGACTTTACCTTGACGGTAGTTGCTGAGTCGGTCAACGCTGATCCATTGAAGAAGTACAAGGAGGCCCAAGCTAAGTCCAAGTGCATGATCCTGGATGGGCTCAAAGATCATGTACTACCACACATTGCTGAGAAGAACACAACAAGGGAGACGTGGGAGGCATTGACCACTTTGTATCAAGGCTCTTCCATCCAACAGAAGATGTTATTAGAAAATTAGTTGAGACATTACCAAATGCAAAAGGGAGAAGCGATTGATCCCTTCCTTCTCAAGTTGCAAGGAATTCGTGACCAGTTGACTTCTGTGGGGTCTACACCAGATCCTGAGTTCATGGTCAAGACTGCCCTAAATGTAGTCACCGAGGACTGGGAGACTTTTGTCCAAAGTATCTTGGCAAAGCGACTCACCCCAGTTGGGAGGATATGTGGGTAGCTCTTCGACAAGAAGAGCTCAAGAGGATGACCAAGACAGGAAGTAGCGGCAAGGAAGCCCGGGTCAAGAAGGAGGAGGAGGAGGATGCAGCGCTCGCATCATCGGCAGCAGAAGAGAAAGAAGAAGGACATAACCAAGGTCAGATGCTTCAACTGTGGGGAACTGGGACATTATGCCGCTAAGTGCCCCCGGAAGAAGAGCAAGGGGGAGACTTTTGACTCGAAGGTTGCTCCAATGAAAACTGACAAGGAAGGTGAGGATGACGATTGTGCCATGATTGTTCATGCGCCTCTGGAGAAGAGGTGGGGCGACATAGAGTTGTAGTTGAGAGGACTACATGCGAGCAGGATCCTTGAGGTGCCCAAATTCTTGGATCACATACAGCTATGGGAGCCCTTAACGACAGTAGAAAAATGATAGGTGTCGGTTGGAGCGAGGTGTGATGGAGTGACAGTGGCAGAGCTCGAGTACCAAATTCTGAGGCAACGCAGTGTATGTTGTAGCAATACGAGAGGCACAAAGTAGTTTGCAACAATGCAGTGGCAACAGAGGGTCAACACAGATTCGCAACAGAGGTAGCTTCAGGATCACGAGGCATCCATATTGACCAAGATGTCAGTTTTTGGGTGAAGTTTTAGTTGCTTACTTCTCAACAACCGAGTTGCAGTGCAACAGTTAGCAATGGCAGTGCTATGGGCAGCATGATGCAACATTTTGAGAGGGAGATGCAGTACAAATGTAGCAGTGACAGTGGCAGAGTCATGGGAAGCAGTACAAGAAGCAGAGGTGCAGTGGATGAAGGGCAGCATGCCAAGCATCAACAACACAGAGGACCGATGCAATGGATTAATGTAGTACTTTTGTTAAGAAGTATTGCTAGAGCACATTCCTCGCTAAGAGAGAGTGTTGATTTTGAGTAGCATCAGATGTGCTCTAGCTACAAAATTTGGTGGAGGGGCTAGAACACATGAGATCTCCAGAACCCAGAAATCGTTTGTAGAAATTCCACCCGGATGAGGAGTTGTTAAAATAATTAATATTTTTAATGGATCCCTAAGTCTAAAAACTTAGGAAAATAAAAATATGAATGTGTATTAATAAAAATATGGGTGCGAAGGTTCTATGTGATGAGGATCAAGCCTATTTTAATCTTAACCATTGATTAGAGATTAGATCACGACCGTTGATTCATCAACAGGAAAAGTATAAGAGGAGGCTTGAGGGTTAGTTGGAGATACACCAAAGAGATCAAAGAGTTTGATTTTTCTGGGGCGTGGTTTGCTGAGAAGGTCGAGCTAAGTGATCTGAGTTGCAGTGAGAGGCACAGTTCAGAAGAGGGACTTCAGTCCAAGGCCAAGAATACATAGCAGAGAGGCAAAGCAGCAACAGAAGAGACAAGACAGTTCTAGTGAGGGTGATGCAGAAGCTAGAGGAACTGACGCAGTCCCTTAGAGGCAGTGCTAGGGTTTTCTGTGGGGCAAAGAGAGAAACAATTCAGCATATCGACTTTTGAGCAAGGAAGGCTCACTGGGAGGGTGACGCAACTCGTAGAGGATGTGTCGTAGTTCCAGTGTAGAGCTTGGAGCAGCCATCGCTGCCCAGCACTGGGAACAACAGTTGTCATCTGTGGGGTTTGATCATCCAGTTGCTGGATTGCCAAAATATCTATCTCCAGATAGAGGTACTTCTGCCAGGTTTATTCTCTGTTGGGTGAGCCTGATTTGGCACCCTAGTTGTATTCATAAATCTGCTTAATAATACAAACCCTCTATATGTTGCATCGGTTTTCCTACATTGGGTTTTCTGGGGACGATTTTCCAAAAATAACGGTGTCCCTTGTGTGACTGTCTCAATTCATTTCAGTTCATGATCTGTATGTATGTGTAGGCTGCAATAGTGGTTCCATCGTTGTTTAAGTAATTAAATAACTTGTTAAATGTAAAGAACAAGTAGGAGATGATAAACCAGTGATTGCAGTAGGATTTTTGATGTGTAGATTTAGAAATTCTCGCACAAACTTCATTGTGAAATTGCACATTGGTTAGGGCTTCTAACATGCCACGTCAACCCTACCTCCTTGGATTCCACAGGCTGCAACAACTTTATCCACACTAGGACACCTACATCACTCCATAGCAGGATCTCCTCCTAGTTCGAGTTCCTTCATGCCTAAGGCAACTCCAACAAATGGCTTCCAACAACCTACAATGTAGATTGATCCAAATCTGACCCAAAACTAGGATCCAACACCTACAAAAATTCACCAAAACACATACCTTGATGATTGTTTTGTTGTAGCTCCACTGTTGTAACTTAAGCTTGGTTAGGGCACGAAACTCAGCGCCTACTAGCATTCAAATTTTGCCCAAAATTGCACTAAAGAAGTGTGATTGCCCTTGCATAAGTGGATATGACCCTTGGAAGTGATTCTGGATTGTTCCAACCCTCACCAACCCTTCAACCTCCCTTCAATTTACTGTAGTTACCTACAGCAGGCTCCTCTAATCTTGTGACATGCTCCACAAAGGGTCAGACCACCCTCCTTTCACCACAAAACAATCTCCAATGACCTCGGCCTTCAAGAACAACAACTCGACTCTCTTTTCATGAGCTCGGTCACCCTCCAGCAGCCCTGAAACAACCTTGTACGCTTATTGTCCATTCTCTTATTGCTACAACCCCCAACAGATGTGTTTTTCTCTCCAATGAGTTCTTTGTGAGGTAAGTGTTGCACAAATGAATGAGAATTAACCTTGCCTTCACCCTCTATTTATACACATGAGGGGCTCCACGAATTTGATGAAGAGTCATGTCTCTTGGATGAATTCCTCAAGTCTACATTACTTGTCCTTGTCCAATTATTAATGACAACTTCAAAAATTCATATCTCCACTTCTACAACTTAGAATTCGATGATTCTCGAAGCGTTAGAATCTCCTTTCTGCCATCTATCGTCTCATGCCATCATCTATAGAAATGTGCTTTCGGAAATGCCCAAAACACATATGGGTGCAAAACCCCATACTTGGGTTCCAAGCCCACAAGCCTACTTGTGGCACTTTGCCCTCCAAACCGCGAACACTAGGGCTTGGAGTACCTCCCAAGCTACTCAAAAATAAACACCGCCCACTCTATGTCCCCATGTTGTAGATCTGCCTCCATCCTGTGAGCATAAATTGTCTGGGGTGGATAAGAGTGCATCCCTCTCAGCACTATCAGCTTCCCATTTGGGCCTGTAATCTCCATCTCTAACTTTTGCCAATCAGTAATGACCCTCCCCAACGAGTATAGCCATTGGACACCCATCACCACATTAGTGTCCGAAACATCAACTACAAAGAAATGATCAGTGACAGAGTAGTTCCCCATCATCAAAATCAAACTGGAAACATACTTTGTACACTGCATCATCCTGTCTCATAGCACCAACATCGAGAACCCCTCAAATGTCTATGTGAATTCCCCTCTGCTCCACCATCTAGGGATCAATAAAATTGTGGGTAGCCCCACTGTCCACGAGGACTAACACTCCCTGACCCTACACAATCCCCCTGATCTTATGTGTCAAGTACTTTGGGACTCCCAGAAGTAAAGCAAGAACTCCCCCTGATAGAGAAAACGGTTCTCTCCTAGGGGGTGGTGGTGGTGGTGGTGCTCACCCTGATGACTGTGCCCCCTCATCTCCCTAATCTGCACCCAACTCAAATTCCTCATCCAGATCACTATCTGAATACACCTCAATGTAGTGGGCCTTGCCCTTGGTGCATTTGTGCCCTAGTGCCCAAGGCTCCTGGCACGTGAAGCATAACTTCCTCCTCCTGAGGTCCCTCTTGGTCTCCTCAGCCAATTTACCACACCCTCCATCCCTCTGAGGTGGTCTGGTATCTCAATTCCCCTGCGGAGCAGTGAGTCTAATGGGGATGAAGGCCCAAGTCTTGGGCACCGCATCAATCATATCCCGGGTCCTAGATATAGTGCCCGTCAATGATTTGGGCTTGTAGCCCTCACCCAACCACGCAATGGCTCAACAAGCCCCTCCACAAACAACATGATCAACCGAGCCTCTGAAATTTTGATCACCATCATGACCAACCTTTGAAACTCTGAAATGTAGGCCTTTGCGCTACTAGCCTGCCTAAAATGGGCGGCGAACTCCCTGAAGTGTAGCTCCAGGTCCTTCCTCTCAAATCTCTCAATCAACCTCTAGGTGAACTTTGCATAAGAAGTGATGTGGATATGCCCCAACATAATTAGCCCATGGTACCACCACTCGTGGGCATCACCCTCAAAATGTAGAGTAGCAAACTGAATAGCATCTGTCTCACGCATGGGATTCAGGTGAAAGTATGTGTCTAACTTCTGCACGCATGCCCTGGCTGAACTCTTAGCCGACCCATCAAAGTCGGGGAGAGTAACTTCCCTGCTATCTTTTCTACCTCCTGGCTAGATTGTCCCCATCCATAATGTGTCCTAGCCCCAGTGGTACGTCTATCCTTTAGGTGTGTGTACTCCCCAAAGGACATCACCCTCTTAATCCTGGCATCCAACCCCTCATACTCATCAATATCGGATGCAACTGAATGGACTAAATCCGCAACTGGGTTTGGTTCCCTCTTAGGCTCTGGCTCGTCCACAAAATGAGCCATGTGGGACGACCTCTAAGGGGTTTGTGGGCGCTAATAAGTACAACTACCGGCCAAGTTGTTACCGGCCAAGTTGATAGGGGTTCTAGAGTCGGAGGAGGTAGTTGTACTTATTAGCGCCCACAAACCCCTTAGAGGTCGTCCCACATGGCTCATTTTGTGGGCGAGCCAGAGCCCAAGAGGGAACCAAACCCAGTTGCGGATTTAGTCCATTCAGTTGCATCCGATATTGATGAGCATGAGGGGTTGGATGCCAGGATTAAGAGGGTGATGTCCTTTGGGGAGTACACACACCTAAATGATAGACGTACCATTGGGGCTGGGACACATTATGGATGGGGACAATCTAGCCAGGAGGTAGAAAAGATAGCGGGGAAGTTACTCTCCCCGACTTTGATGGGTCGGCTAAGAGTTCAGCCAGGGCATGCGTGCAGAAGTTAGACACATACTTTCACCTGAATCCCATGCGTGAGACAGATGCTATTCAGTTTGCTACTCTACATTTTGAGGGTGATGCCCACGAGTGGTGGTACCATGTGCATCACCCTCATGCATAGTTAGTCCTTCCTTTCTATTATCCAGCAAAATGAAGAGACATAACCTACAGCAAATCCGATGTAATATCCTCTGTTTTCTCTCACGGTCTCACCTCTTTGTTTCTCGCTCGGAGAATACACATCTATTTCACAGACTCAATACAATGCCCTCATACAAAGAGAGGGGTTGTCTTGTAGGGAAAAAAACCCTAAACTAAACATAAGTTCTACCATCAGATCATCCGCCTAATGATCGGCTCAGATTGACTAGAAATTACTATACTTTTACAAGGCAATTTTACATTTGTTTTTAGCTTTGGGGGTGCTACCCCTGAAATCCCCACCGAGGGACTGCTAGTCCCTGGACCCCCTAGCCGGAGGGGATCGGCCCCCCCGAACCCCCGGTGTACAAACTTCCCGAGGTATACATCCGGATAAAACAAAGACCTCTAAACAATCATGCTCCATACTCAACATTCTTATCTTCTGCCCACAGGGAACCATGTTTATAAAATTAGTTTATGCATCTGATAGGGTGAAAGATGGACAATTTTTGTTTCAATTATTGGATGAGGTTGTTGAGGAGGTGGGGGTGGCTAATGTTGTTCAAGTCATCATAAAGAATGCCTCTAACTATGTTCTTGCCAGTAAACTGTCAGAGGAAAAACACAAAACCATTTTTTGGACCCCATGCGCTACACATTGCATAGACCTCATGCTTGAAAATATTGGCAAATTAGATTGGGTCAAAAACACTGTAGATCATGCCAAAAGCATAACAAAATTTATCTACAATAATTCATGGATTTTGAGCCTGATGAGGAGACACACAGGGGGCAAGGATATTATTAGGCCTGCCATCACTAGATTTGCAACTCATTTTTTGACATTGCAATCTATGCTTTCACAACATAGAAACTTGCAAAAGATGTTTTCCAGTGATGAATGGAATCAAAACCAATGGCCTCTCAAACAGAAAGGCAAAGAATTGAAAAAAAAAGTTAATGAAGAAATATTTTGGAGAAAGGCAACAGAGATTGTGAAAGTTGCTAAGCCATTGGTTAAGGTGTTGCGGTTGGTGGATGGGGAAAGATTGGCTATGGGATTCATTTATGAGGCTATGGATCAATCAAAGGAAGGATCAAATAAAGAGGGCATACAAGGATAGAGTGGCTAAGTATGGGCCCATTTGGGAAATCATTGATGAAAGATGAAACAATCAACTCCATCGCCCTATACATGCAGCTAGGTATTTTTTGAGGCCACAATATCATTATAAAGCTCTGGCGGCAGGAGCTTTGAATGGGGAGGTTAGAAATGGATTGATTGACTGCATTGATCACATGATCCCATTAGAGTGTGATCAGCTGGAGATACACCGACAAATCACAACCTTCAACGAAGCCACAAGTACCTTCGGGAAAAACCTAGCAAAGATTGCAAGGGAAGCAGATGAGCCAGGTAAACAAAAATTTCAATTTTCAAATTCTTAATACTTATTTTGTTGAATTGCTTATAATTTGAAAGTTGGATATAATTTGTTGAAACTTGAAACTTGAGCTAACTCATTACGCTACTATGTTTTTTGTAGCACAATCGTGGGAGGCTTTTGGTAGCCATTTTCCTCAATTGTAGAAGTTTGCAATTCGTATTTTGAGTCAAACTTGCAATGCTACTTGGTGTGAACGTAATTGGATTGTCTTCAAGAGGATTCGCACAAAGAAGAGAAACTGTTTGGATAAAAAATGGTTAAATGATCTAGTCTATTTCCAATACAACCTCTGGCTCAAACACAACCAATTGTTGAACAAAAGACCTGATTTAGATCCCATTGTGTTGGAAGATATTGATCCAATATTGTTGCACTAAAAATTGTCACCTTGACATTCTGTTATCTATGTGAGTTCAATACCACTCATACTTTCCTCCTCTGCAAGTCTAAAACATCAGTTCCTCATATCAAATCTTGAAAATAAGAGAAAAGCTCTCAAAATTTTTTAAAACTTTGGTTCCACACTTTCTCTTTGTCTTACCTGCAGTGCCGCACCTAATGGTTATGCCTCCGGCGCACCTGACTGCACTGTCTCTGTGTTAAAGGTGCGGACCCCTATAAAAGTTAAAAAGGCGCAAGTATATTCTAAAAAAACTCACTTTCAGTTATTTCTAGAAGCTTCTGGAAAGAATCTTGAGGTGGCAAGTTCACTCTTTTAAGGTTCATGTAACCCATACCTTAAGGAGCTAACCCCTTGATGTGAGGATCTTATTCCTTTGAAGGAGGATTCTATCCCTTCATAGGTGGCGCTGTAACCTCCTCTGCACTATAAAAAGAAGCATTGAGCTGGTTAACTGGTTAGAGTTAGAAGCTTAGTATTTTTTGAGGTAAATTGTTGTTGGAACTTACTCTTCCTTAGTTGAGTTTTTATGAGGAGAGATTACATACCTCTATGAATCTCATTTGGAACAGTGCAAGACCTGTCAAAGCAAAGGAAATTCCTGTTTCGGAACCCAGGAAGAACTTGTTCAACGTCAAAGCTTAAAAGGTTGTAAAGTTCTTCTACTATCCAAAGTTAATACAAATATATTTGTTTTTCTCGATAAGCTATTAATTCATTGTTTATTTTATGGATTCCTTGATCACCATAATAGGCATGATTTATAATATTTGCTATGCAGGTGTTATTTAATGGATGCTTGTTTGTGATTGCAGGTCTTCAAAGATAACTCTTTCAAACGACTGGAGAATGACTACTACGAACAAGCACTGGATCTAAGGTAGGATCTTAACACCTTTGTAGTATTTACTTATAAATCACATATGTCGAGAGAAAGATAGGTTTGTTTGTCTGTTTGTTGCTAGACTGTGTTTTGATACTAGGGAGATTGGTCTTGTCCGCAAAATCGATTTATCCGGCCGACAAATTGGAAACTCCGCTAGGGAATGACTTGATTTTTGGTTTTCCTTTGTTTTGACTTGAGAAAATTGTTTTTTTTTTTTTTTTCTGGTTTTTTATTGATGTATACTAGCTTGGGTAGCTTTCAAAAATCATGAAGTATTTTTGTCTTTTTTTTTAAAGTTTTCTGGGGATCGCACTTTGTCTTCACAGATAGTGTGGACATCTCCACATTTTCCTTGAGTAAACAGTGCGGGACCACAACTGTTGTTTTTGGAGCCCGCAGACCCTGCAAAATTGTTTGAAAAACTTAAGATATCTTCTTCTAGTTAAGTTTAGGTTTGATTTAGGATTTTTAGTGTCTACCCAGATCTGTATTTTTCCTATAAAAAATCTCTTGTGAGTGAGTTCAATAGTATTTTTTTTTGAATGATTTTCTAGAAGTTTTGCATGCTTGAAGTGGTTTTCACTTTGTCTCTGTAGTGACTCAAAGATCATAAGCCTGAGAAACCTTAGATCACCCTAGTGTCTTTTTGTCGTCTTGATGAGTCTGACTTGGTTGTGAAATCTATCCTTTGTAAGAAATAGATTTAGTTTTCTCATTGCAAATCTTTGAACAAACTTTGTTATAAATTCTAAATTTCATTTTTACAACATATATGGATGTTCTTTGATTGATTTATTATTCTGCGCAAATGAATCCTTAGTTTACTGAACAATTAAGTAAAACGTCCTCAAAAATAATTGAAGCTTTTATTCAATTATATTTTTAAAGTTTTTAGATCTCAAAATTAGTTTTTTGTAGTTTTGGGTGTTTTTCTAGAACTTGTAGATCTCTTTTGAAGCAAATTGTTTTTTTTTTTTTTTTTGTATTTTTGAGTTTTGAAAAGTGAAAGGGATTTATTGTGAGCATTAATTATTTGTCTCATTTTGAGTTCTTATTAAAAAACAAAAAAGATTTTCTTTCCATTTCCATGTTGAAAGAAAGAATTGTTTCTTAAAGAATTGCATTCTCGAACTCTTTCTTTTAGCTAGAATTTCATTGAAAGAAAAACGAATTGCTTATCATTTTAGGTGCATTTTTTGTAGTGTGTTTAGAGTCGAGTCTTCACACCATCAAAGTTTCATTCCCATACCTATTGACTTAAAGAACAACTCATAAAAGCAACGCTTAATTAAAACTGATCTAGTAATCTTTTCTATTTCTAGGGCTCTTATCACCAGTATAGCTTAGGCTAGCATCCTGGAGTAGGGAGTAATTAACTCTCCAAGATAGTTAAAACAAACAAGTAGATACATCTTGCGGTAGGAAATAAATCCAATTGTAATTGATACATTCTGGGAATCTTCTCTTAAAGGAGTCAATCACGAAATCATGTCTGAACCTTTAAGACAATCAATTCTGTTTCATTGGGAAAGATAGAAGATCTGCACGTATTATAAACGGTAAACCTCGGATTAACCATTGTCGAGGAGCCTGGAGTCACTTGTTAGTAAACCTCGGATTGACCATGTCAAGGAGCATTCAAAGGGATTGAGCTTTGTTACTTTGCCCTTGCGCGTAGAATCGGATCGTAGACTGTTCCCCTAGTTGTATTTTTTGCTGTTGGTAATCTTAGTGTCCATAAACTTAAGATTATTTCCTAAGGTGACGGTGAAGGAAAGATCTCACTGTACCTGGAGCAGATGTCGACTAGATTCACTTGGATTCTCTGGGGGGTTCTCTTCACTTGAGATGGTTTTGTGAAGAAATTTGTGCCAGCCTGTTTCATTAAGCAGGTTGTCGGAGTAACAGTTCTAACCACCATTTCTATATTAAACTTCTACTAAGTTGGATTTCATCACCAATTAGTGTTTTTAGTACGGAAGTTATTGTTTGTGTGTGGTTTGAACTCTTAGATTTTTTAGGCGTGTGATTTAGTTGTTTGTTTCTTTAGGGACCTTAGGTGTTTTTATTGAAATTTTCTTTGTTTACGTGTGATTAAGTAATATTTAATCATGGCCGAATTACCTAGACAATCTCGTAGACTTCAGGGGAAACCTCCTGAGTATACACCAAGCCAACTTGAAGGGTTGCGAGCTCTCGTATCACCTAGTGACAGTAGAGTTGGATCACCAGAAACCGGAGAGTCATCTCTAATTGTTCATCCTGATTATCAAATACAGACAACATAGCATATTCAAAAGCCAATTTCATTTTCCGAAGTTACTGGTGGTATTTCTAAGACTGATACATTCTGAGAAGAACCTGAAATTTCTGAGCCTAACACTGAATCTGCTGTTTACGAACTATCTTCAGGATTTGTTACTCCAACTTCTAGTGATCCTGGTTCACCTAGGGTAAGAAATATCATTACTCAAATCTCTCTTCTAGCCTCATTTCTATTGAAGAAATTGTCAGTCCAGACAAAGACATAACTCTTCCCGAAAACCATCAGAGTTTAAATCTTAGGGAGCGTGAATCAATATTCTATAGTCCTTTTAGGAGTGACGCTTGGTATTTGTCATTGACAAATTTTTTAGAAAACCCAGGTCTTAGTTTTTCACCACCTCGATTCCTTTTCATCCTACACCAAAAGGTTATTAAAATCTCATTGATCATGTCAAGACAGTCATCTATGTTTTCCCAATCACCGGAAACATTTTTATCCGACGGTCCTTCTGTTCTTTGGGGTACCAGCCACTCTCTGGTACTTTGTCAAGAGCAACTCCTCGACCCACTGAACATGAGTTATCATCTGGTAGTAATAGAACTCAAACGTTGAACGCAGAGAAAATCCTTATGATGTTTGGTAGTATTCCAAATTTTCAACCTCAAGGTAGTCAATTACCACCTGGGGGGCAACCCCAAGGTAGTCAACTACCCCCTGGGGGGCAACCTCAAGGTAGTCAGTTACCGCTTGGAGGGCTACCTCAAGGTTTTCAACCTTCAGGACAATACATACCCCAAGGTCAACTCCAGACTCAGTATATTCCTCAGGATGCTTATCAACCCCAGATTCAGTACGTGCCCCAGGATTATCAACCTCAAGGTCAGTACCCAACTCAAGGTTTCCAACTGCCTTCTGGTCAATCATTTTTACAAGTAGTTGGAAATGTACCGCATAATTATCAACCCTACATTCAACTAGGTTATGTTCCTTCATATGCGCAACCTTTTATTGGTCCATACCCCGGAATGAACATGGTGTGGAATCCGTCTCAAGCTCAACAAACTATGCAACGATTCGATTTACTATCTTCTGTATTGGCCGCTAATGCCTATTAAGTTTCCCAGTGATATCCTGAAATTCGACGGTAAGTCAGGAGAGGATCCGTTAAATCACGTTATGACTTGTCACCTCTGCATTTAATTCAATGATTGATGATTCAATTCGATTGCATCTTTTTCAACGAACTCTTATTGGTCTCGCTGCCAAATGGTACATTGAGTTACCACGAGGCTCTTTTAATAATTTCAATCAGTTAGCCACTGCTTTCTTAACTCATTTTCAGTTGCCTGTCAGATACGACAATGGCACGAAACTGTTAACTTCACTAAAACAATCCACGTCCACATATATTTTTGATCATATTCATGAATGGCGACATAGAAGGCATTTAGTGAAAGTTTTCATTCCGGATCAAATTTTAGCAGAATGGTTCATTAAATCATTGTTACCCAAAATCACTGAAGATGTAGCTAAGGGAGGAGTTGTCATTGAAGAGCAAGTCATTGCTCAGTACCTTGACCTCGTCTATACGCAATCAGGTACTTTACATGAAAAAATCCTTGATCTTCCAAAACACGGTCAAATAACTGCAGCTCCTTCAAGGTCTCATGTCACTGATGGTTTGATTGGTTTAGTTAGTACTAAAAGTAAGAAGAAATCTTCAAATAATTCTTCTCCTATTATAACTTTACCTGATTCCCCGAAAGGAGATTCTTCCACTGAAATTTCTGTTGATATCCATGTCGTAGAATCATCTATGACCAAATCAAAATCTGATAGTTAAAAGAAGGGGAAGAAGAAAAACAAACAAAATTCAAAAGATAAAACAAATAAAAATGAATCTACTGACGAAAAACGGAAACCTCGCTATCCTTGTTTCATTTGCGACGAGGATCATTTAACAAAGAATGCCCACATCGAGCAGAGGTTTCGAAATTTGTTAAAGGTTCTCAAACGCTTGTTGTCTTGAAGGATCCTTTTCCTACTCAAGATAGTAAGATGATTCTTCCTCGAATCCCTCAGAAGAACCCATTATGATGATGTCTCATGTCAGGATTGCGACGCGATCGCAAGATTATGGTAGTAAAAATCTTGTTGGTGGTAAAGAAGCAGAATCTTCAAATTTAAACACATCAACTACACCTTCTCCGAGTTCTGATCCACTACAGATCAAGAAACCCAACCCTAACTTAGTAATCAAACTGCCTGCTAAAGGTATACTTCGTAAATCAGCTTTCAATCCACATTCAAGAGCTGCTCAGAATTACAACATTGTTGAAAACTTAGCTATTTCCCCTTCAGAATTGTCGGCTTTGGAAGTGCCGCAATCATGCCCAGCACAACGTAAATTACTATTGTTTGCTATAGGAGCTGTCGATATTCAGGATTCGAACCTAATAATCTTCGATTTAGAGAATAATACACCCCACCTACCTCGTCAAATGGCTTTCCAGATTCCAATTTTAGTCAAAAACAAACCTTGCTTTCGTATTGTGATTGATGAAGGGGCTTCTACGTGTATTACGTTGATCTAGTGTTGGAAATTGCTTGGTTCTCCCACACTCAATCAGTATCTGACAATTCTAAAGGCTTTTGATGGTCGAGGGTTCCATCATTTTGGTATTTTGCAAGATTTACCTATAGGGGTTGAAGGCAAAACCGTAAATCTAGATGTGGAAATGGTTGATGCCCCTCTAGATTGCAACCTTCTACTGGGTCGCAGTTGGTCTTATGCTATGACTGTTATTGTTTCATCGGTCTTTCAGCTTATCAAGTTTCCTCATGACGGAAAGATCATTACGATAGACCAGCTGACTTATTTCTCATCCAATCCAGCCTTTACAGATAGTATTCAGCACATCGGTAAAACGACTATCCCTTACAAGGATTTTGGCATAGGTTTGATTAAAGATTTTGGTTTACTGGAAACTTTTTCCTTCCCTCCTCCTAACGTATCGCCTTCTATTGCAAATATTCATATGATTTCATCGAATACTATTACTTTTGATGATCCTTGGATCGTACCTTCCGATTCTGAGGTGGATTCATTTGATGGCGCGATGCCTTTGAGTCCCTTTCAAATTGCATATCAGGTTGTACAGTCGTTTTCTAATTCTTGTTCAACCGAAACTGATCCAATGAATGCAGTCCATGGGGAATCACTTTCGATATAAACTTCAGCTACAACAACATTTTCTGATCGTGTTCATACTGATGAGTAGATTCGTGAACTTTTGTCTGTTGATGATTTACCATGGGAAGATCTTCATCATCGATCTTTGTTTTTACCTGAGCTTGATCATTTTGAAAATGAGTTTTCTTCTATTTTTACTACTGACTATGTCAAAGAACCACAAAATCCATTGCAACATTCTGATTCTGAGTTAAATTTGGGAAATATCTCTCGAACGGTTCCTATTGACATTTCAGTTAACCCAGGAATTATTGAAAATATTCATATAGTTGCTCCATGTATGGACGATGAAATCCAAACTTATAAAGCCCTATTTTAAGAATTTCGTGACGTGTTTGCCTGGTCATATGAAGAAATGTCAGGAATCGATCCATCAATTGTTTTCCATGAAATTAAAACTTACCCGGATGCTAAACCTATCTGGCAACGCTTAAATCAGATACATCCAAGAAAAGCCGCTGCTATCAAAGCCGAAATTGAGAAGTTACTTCGCGCATGTTTCATTTATCCCATTCCTTTGACCGATTGGGTATCAAATATTGTTCCTGTCAACAAAAAAAGGAACGATAAGAGTATGTATCAACTATAGGGATATTAATTGAGCTCGTCCTAAAGACAATTATCCAACCCCCTATATCGATCAAATTATTGATGATTGTGTCGGCAGTGAATGTTCTCCTTTATGGATGGTTTTCCGGTTACAATCAAATCAACATACTCAATCGACATACTCCCTGCTGGTCGACCTAAAATAGCTTTCATTTGTCCATGGGGGACATTTTTTTATTACAAGTTACCTTTTGGATTGAAGAACGTTGGAGCAACTTTTCAAAGGGCTATGTCTTACGCATTTCATGACATCAAGCACATTGTGCAGCCTTATCTCGATGATTTACCTGCCCATTCATTGCGTAGAGCTGATCATCTGACTCATTTACAGGCTGAATCCACACAAATGTGTATTATGTGTAGAATCGGTCGCTTATTGGGATTTGTCGTTTCAAAGGCTGGCATTCGTGTCGACCCCTCGAAGGTTGAAGCTATCGTCAATCTACCTCCTCCTTCAACTCTTCGCCAACTCCAAAGTTTGCAAGGGAAAGAAAACTTTTTACGTCGTTTCATTCCTAACTATGCCGAAATATCATGATGACTGAACTGACAGATCAACTTGGCTTGCGCCACGATAGTTCTACTACATATTACCTGTAGGCTAATGGTCTGGTTGAAGCTATCAATAAAGTTTTAGTCACTATGATCAAACGAATCATTGGTATTCATAAGTCAAATTGGCATACCATGTTATTTTCAGCACTTTGGGCATATCAAACCTCAATGAAAACATTGACTAGTTTCACTCCTTTTCAACTAGTCTATGGTTTGGAAGCAGTGTTACCTATTGAATGTGAAATTTTGTCATTACAATTAGCCATAGAATTACTCTCAACTACTTCTGAAGAAGAGAAACATTTTTTTTACTTAACTCAGCTAGATGAGAATCGATGCACTGCTGCAATAGCAAATGAGACTCATGCAAAACGAATGAAAGCTCAGTACGACAGAAGTGTTACACCTCGTAATTTTTCAGAAGGAGACCTAGTTTTACTATATGATCAAGCGAACGATAAGCTAGGGGCTGAAAAATTTGTACCTATGTGGCATGGTCCTTACATTGTTAAGCGAAAGCTGACAAAAGGGGCTTATGAATTGATAGATTTTGACAGTGTCTCTTCGGGTAAACCCAGAAATGGACTTTATCTGAAGAGATATTATGCTTAAATTCTGTGTGGAGATTTTTTGTTAGATTAGTTTCTTTATAGCTGGTGTGTTTTAGATTAGAAAAATGTGCCTAGTTTAGAGAGTGCTCTTATCACTATTCCTGCTTATCTTGATTTTACTCTTGATATTGCAGATATCGACGTCTCTTCAAACATACATTGGTTTTGCTGATGGTGCTTGTCGTAGTACACGAAACATTTCTTCCGCAGCTTGGGTTATCTATTCACCCTCTGATGAGTTAGTGTCTATGCATGGGGTAAGCCTCGGTCAAACAATGAATAACATTGCAGAATATAGTGCAGTGATTGAGTTATTATCTGAATCCATCTCATTTGGGATTCGGAGTTTGATTGTTAGGTTGGATTCTGAACTCGTTGTATTACAGCTTAACAAAGTTTATGCCATTAGAAATTCAGTGTTATTAAGGTTATTTTTTAGAGTTCGTCTCTTGAAATGTGAATTTGATTACATTGAATATCAGCATATTCCAAGACATTTAAATACATTAGTAGATGCAGTTGCTTCCAGTATGATTAATAGACATTTGCAATAATCAAAATAGTAAATTTAATGACATTCAATAACATGTTACACGAGATAGCCAATAATAATGATATATCATAGCATATAAGTGTGTTTCAAAATATATATCGTCCTCGATCATAAGTTGAAAAACACCTTATGATCGGCAAAAATGGTAATACAAAAATACAAAAATGCCGTGAGTCTACAAAATTGATCATCCTATCCCTGGTGATGATCACGATAAGAAACTATTGCTCGGGCCACCCTACATAGGAACCTCCTAAAAGGTCCTGGGACCCCAATCACATATCTATGTAACCTAAGTGGAATATCATCTATATCAGTCTCTGGAATATCTAGTGTGAAGCGCTCTAGATGATGCTCCAAGTTGGTTAGGATCTTTGCTGATTGGTCCTGTGGGGCTGGTGCTACTGCAGCTGGGTGTCTCCTCTCGTAAGGCTGGAGAGCGGCTGGTCATCGTGGACCCACATCTGCATTTAAACTTTTGATTGTCAATTTTGAACGATTTAGAATAAAACAAAAAAAAATTAAAACTTAGAAAGTGTTGAAAATGGTTTTTACCTGAATCATCCCATTGCTCTCCAGGTGGAAGAATCATGTCTCAATCGCCGCGTAATCCATCCCGGTGTATGGAAAGTCCTGAATCACAAAAGGTTGGTTGTTCAACCAACGAAAATATGCAAGCGAGAATCAAACAACCGCTATGCCCTCAGCGTGACGGGCCATCAAAGCAACCCAATGAACCATTCTAGGCTCTTGAAGAAGACCATCATCAACAGGAATATATTGCGCGGCTTGTTGACCACTAGAGTGGCACCTGATGATTATATGAAGACTCCATGCCCAAGGATGATCCAGAGGACACTTGTACCATCAGATGTCATCAGTCAACAGAGTTTTTTAACTCTACTTCTATCTTCTCATCATCTTTCATGTACCCAGATTCCACACCCTGCGGGGAATTGTAATAAGTGATGCTAGTAATGATGAGTTTTTTGAATTTGTAACAGGCCTAGGATGTGGGACTCAATCAGCAAACAAGTACACCTTGGAGTGTTTTTTTTATTCGGTTAATTATCCCTTCTTTTTCAGAGGCGGATAATTTTCTGGATTTTTTCACTCAATTTTTACCCCAAAGCCGAGGTGACAGTTTGAAGATTGAGCCCCTGACACATCTTAGTGTCTAGAGTCGATGTATATTACCATACTAGGTCACACAAAAAGTTTCGTGGAATTTGGCTAGGTCTAAGTAGGATTTTTTAATAGTTAAAAATTTCCCGCAAAAAGGGATTTTTTAATTATTTTCTATCTAATGGCATAAATAGGTGGCCTTAGGAAATGTATGGGGCGTATGACTACTCGAAATTCATCCTCAGAGGCCCAGCATTATCCTAGAACCCACTTTGGGGGTCAAAAAATGACGTGGAGTCCCTCAAAAGCCGATTTTTCAAGTGACAGCAGCAAAAATGAAGAAAAAATTCAAAAAAATGAATAATTGGAAAAATTTATAAATTTTTCCAAAGTCAAAATAAATCAAATTTTGACATGGAAAGTTAAAGGAATATCAAGGGTGATGTAGCAGCAATGTGGGGCCCACCACATGGAGGAAAGTCAGTCAAAGTTCCAAGTGGCAAGTCAAATGGTCCAGTGTTAAGTTAAAGAGGCAACGTTGAAATATTACATATGGCTAAAGTTCAAATAATTTTATTTATTTCAATATGTTGGTGCAGATTAAAAGTTTGTGGGGGATATAGTGACATGGCAGCCACATTAGAATGACAAAGTCAACAGCCAGTCAAAGAGTTCCTAATTATCCACTCAGCAGGCGTAAAATTCAGTTTAAGAGAATTCGTAAAGGAAAAGTTGAGTGGGATATTTCACGGATTTGGAAAGGTTTGAGTGGGGAAAAAACTGCCACATGGGACAGACTTTGTCTCCCACTTGTCCCCCACTAAAACTCATGGAGCAGTGAGGTTTATACGCAGCAGTTTGTGCATCATTAAGCTCACGGATTTGGAAAGGTTTGAGTGGGACATAACTGCCACATGGGACAATTCTTGTCCCCCACTTACTCCCACTTGTCTCCCACTCAAATACATATCAGCCAATGGGATCAGCAGGGATATGTTACTGCCAGCCAAAAGAAGTTTATACGCAGTAGTCTACTCCAGCCTATAGACAGCCAAATGTAACACGTGTTTATCACTGTTTCATATGTTTGGGTTAACAGCTAGTTGAGTGGGATATTTTTCCTACTTACTCCCACTAAGTTTCACAATTATCTAATCAAAGTAATGCGTATATCAGTTAAGGGGATACGCTGGCAGCTTAAAGAGATATTCGATGGACAGTCAAGCAGCCACTTGGAAATTCGTTGAAGCATTGAGATCTTCACCATTGTTACACTTGTCATTGGAATTTGCCTTGGGATCATCTCCCATTTTCTTATTTATATGAGTCTTGAGCTCTCATTTAAAAATATAGAACGAGTTGTTGGGCTTGCGAAGACTCTGCTGGATTTTGTACTCATTTTTCATATAAACAAATAAAAGTCCTTGGGGTTACTAGCTTCTCTTGTGGTGCACTCTTTGGTTGATGAGGTATACCTATGTCGTTTGATGTTATTATTCATTTGATTTTACATTTGCTATCTAGTTGTTTTTTATTTGTGCATTTGCTTGAAGGCATTATTGTCTAGGGAGGAGAGATTTGCAGCTATCTCAAATCTCCTCTGGGCTTGGTATATTTTGTGCTCTCGTTGTAGCTTGTCATTGTCGGTTCAATGACAAGTCCAACTTGGTCTCTATATGCCAAGCCTCTTTTGCACTAACAATTGGTTTGCAGGCATTTTTTATTTAAGGACAGGTTGCCAACCCTATTGGAGTGTGAGGACTTCTTCGGTTGGAATAGTCACCTCCAAGGATATCAAAGGTCCCACAAGTTGTTCAAGCCAACAATCTCATAAGACATCAAAAGATTTACTCAAGAGGGGGTTTCTTGAGCCCTTTGCTTATTTTCTATCTTGAAAAATTATCACATATTTTCTTCTTTCGTTTGTGTGCATATTGGTTTTATCTAGCATTTGAGGCCCTATTTCTTTTGCATGCTAACTCTTTTGCTTGCTGTCCTACAGGTGTTCCTGGAGGTAATTCAAATTTGAAGAAGAAAGCTAAAGCATAAGCTAAGTAACTCCTTTCCATTTGGAAATCCAAGTCCAAGGTTATTTGGGTTTTAATTTGAGAACATTTGACTTCATTCTAAGCAAATAAAAAATAAAATAAAAAAATTTCATTTCTTAAAGAGCAACGCTTTGAAGGCACTGGTTGTTTATGTGTTTCATGCTTATCTTATGTGTTTATGGCTATTGCTCATATCAGGTTTTGCTTA
>APFE030419103.1:167121-184771 GCA_000404065.3 Pinus taeda
CCTAGGAGATAGCTCAAATGGAGAGAGTTGGGATTAGTGTGACAGCCCCTTCTCTGAATTCCCTGCCACCAACCACACCTTGTGGGGTTGAAGGCTTTTCTCACTGACTGGTAGGTAGGTGTAGGCGGCAGGGTCAACACGGGTAACATGGGGATCCTCTCTAGAGCAAAGGTGACTACGATAAATCCATATCCAAAGTTTTTCAGCTCTCCATTCCTTGCTCTGGCTAGTTGGCCTTTCACATTTGCCAACACAGCCTCACACCAGTTGTATATGGTGCCTCGAAAACAGTCTACAGCCATCTGCATCTAGGATCTAGTTGCCACATGCAATGCTGCACTCTCACAGAGTCTAGTAATAGTAAAGGAAATAACTCTAAGCTCATAACAGTTGATAGTTTTAATATCATTCCATTTGTCCTTGGGCTCTACTTGATCATCGCAAAACTCCAATTGGAGACTAGTGACAGACTAGCCACCTGGCCTAGTCCCGAAAAGAGATAATTGTTCGACCCTCTTGGACAAATCAGTCAAAAAGTATATGTCCTCTAGCTTGATTTCAAGCCGATGGCCACCAATCACAAAGCACTAGTCTTGTGTGTTCCATCTATCTACCAGCCATGTCAAAAGGTCTACTTGAGCCCTCATGCCCGGTATGGCCCAGAACTTATACAGTTCGCATGCTCTCAATGCCTGCAATGTTGGCATATGATTTATTGCGGCATTATCTAGATCCTCATGCTCCCATTCTCGCCAAATAAGCATTTTGAATGTCCTACAATGCATAAAAAGACATATTAGAACAAGCTTGTTCGAAAAATTTTGGGCAAAAATGGAGAAATTTAAGTTTTAAAATTCATTGTGTGGGGTCTGCACCCGCTGCTTACAAACAGTGCGTAGGTCCGCACGGGTTGTGAGCAATAGGTGCGGACCCATGACTTTTTTCTTTATAGAAAAAAAGTCAAGGTTTGTAGGGCCCGCGTGTTGCACCTACGAACCCCCGCGAGCGATTTTCTAAACCTATTTTTCCTTTAAAAATCAAATTTAAAGCCTAAAAACAAAATGTAAACGGATGAAATGCAAGTTAAGGAAGACGTGAATTACCTAGAGCTGACGGTTTTTGATTCCGACAGACGGATTTTCCAGAATCTTCATAGGAACTTTTTTACCCAAAAGCTCTCATTTCTCACTCTAAACTCAAATGGTAAAAATGAAGTTAGAAAAGCCCTTTTTATAAGTTTTTTCAAATAAATGAATTTTTAATTTATTTATTTTTCACTTTAAAAAGGTAAATTTTTAAAAAAACATTTTTATTTATCTTAAACAGGTATGTGTAATGTTTCGTGTTTTTGTGCAGAATATTGGAGTTTTTGGGAAAATTGATCATTTTTCAACAAAGAGCATACTTCTATCACTTTTTCGGACTCTTCCAAAATTTTTTGAAAAAGCAAAACATTGGAGTCTTCTTTAAGCCCTTTTCAGACTCTCGAAAATTGAAAAGATTGCCAAGCACTTGATTGTTCAAACTCGTTAAAATAAATGAATAATCGTCCTTTCAGTATAAGTTTACCCCTTTTACGGACTGAAATGGACTATTTACGAAAAAGGTATATGTTGACTAATTACTGTCAATAGAGTTCTCTCCCGCATTACTTTATCCTTTTTTGGGCTCGAGGGACTAAATTTACGAAAAAGTACCCCCATGGAGTTTTCTTAAGTTTTTGTTCTGACTCCCTAAAATTGAAAAACACCGAGTTTTTCCTATACTGGACTTGTTAAAATTTAACAGTAAAAGACCTGTTCAATTTGAAACAGGAATGAACCACTCCTTCTTAGGATTCGAATTTTAAACTAAATTGGACTCATCCGAAGGATGAGCTTATAAACAAGCAAATGTTATCCTCCTCAAGCTTGTCAAAAATA
The DNA here is from genome assembly GCA_000404065.3 of Pinus taeda. Taxonomy (NCBI): domain Eukaryota; kingdom Viridiplantae; phylum Streptophyta; class Pinopsida; order Pinales; family Pinaceae; genus Pinus; species Pinus taeda. The sequence goes on from APFE030419103.1 coordinate 169,044, forward strand.
AAGAGGTACTTGCTAGAAATGGTGGGGGAAAAGAGAGAAAAATGAACCTGTTTGTTACACTTTGTTTTTTAAAAAAGCCGCTAACCACTCTTGAACATGACACTTTTTGTTCACCTAGGTTGGGAAAATCCTTTGCCTAACTGTTAATCAAACCACATTGAAAATCTTCAGCCGATTTCTAGGTATTAGCTTTGGGTCAATTGTCACCAAGCCATCTGCAATGTCGTTATGTGTTCAAGAGAACAGTTCAAACAAACCATTTATCTGCGAAATATCTGTCATCCATTTTGACCATCCTTGAGTTAGTCATTGCCAATATATTTCTTCAAAACTTGATCTATGATTTCGTGTTGTGGGCTTGTCTACGACGGATTGCTTTCTATCGACTTCAGCTCATTATCTAAGTTAATCTAGAAATCGTCAGTACCTTTAAATCTGCATGCCCTAATGGCAAGTTTCTCGCCTTCGATGATAGGTTGCATCACTGACTTCAATAGAATGATTCTATGACATGTTCGACTTCAGCTCATTTATTCACATTTCATAGATTGTACTGAGTACTTTGAGAGCCATTGACATTACTGGTGGTTTCTCTCACACTTGTTAACAGTCCATATCGTTGACTGGTAATCAAGCGGTTTCTACCATGTTCGACTTCGACACATTCATTCACATGGATAGAATCGTACTAGTTCAGGAAGCGGAAATCAAGACCCTGAATCTAGTTTCTACCATCCAGGCTATGAGGAATTTTGTTATTCATTATGTAGTGGACTATTCATAAACAGATGGCTGCGTCCATACTATGTCTACACGTCTATACTCTTGATGTATTACAAAATCATTCCTGTATCAGAACAATTTAGTCAGTTTTGATCTGAGTATGGGAATGCCTACCTCAGTGATGATATGTCTATATATATATATATATATATGTGTTGCATTGAATGTTTTTACAAGTTCCGACTGGGGTGTCCATAAGATGATCCTTGAAATGATAAAGTACTTCACTCTTCATATATGATAGACTCTATCCTCATCTATTACAGACTTCGCACTTTAAGGGGCAATCTGTTGCACTGAAAATTTTCACCTTGACATTCTGCTATCTATGTGAGTTCATTATCACTCATACTTTCCTTCTCTGCAAGTCTAAAACATCAATTCCTCATATCAAGTCTTGAAAATAAGAGAAAAGCTCTCAAAAGTGTTTAAAACTCTGGTTCCACAATTTCTCTTTGTCTTACTTGCGGTCCCGCACCTAATGGTCATGTCTCTAGCGCACCTGACCGCACTGTCTCTGTGTTAAAGGTGCGGACCCCTGTAAAAGTTAAAAAGGTGCAAGTATATTCTGAAAAACATCACTTTCAGTTATTTCTAGAAGCTTCTGAAAGGAATCTTAAGGTGGCAAGTTCACTCCTTTAAGGTTCATGTAACCCATACCTTAAGGAGCTAACCCCTTGATGTGAGGAGCTTATTCCTTTGAAGGAGGATTCTATCCCTTCATAGGTGGAGCTGTAACATCCTCCTCTGCACTATAAAAAGAAGCATTGAGCTAGTTAACTGGTTAGAGTTAGAAGCTTAGTATTTTTTGAGGTAAAATGTTGTTGGAACTTAGTCTTCTTTAGTTGAGTTTTTATGAGGAGAGATTACATACCTCTATGAATCTCATTTGGAATAGTGCAAGACTTTTCAAAGTAAGGGAAATTCCTGTTTCGAACCCCAGGAAGAACTTGTTCAACATCAAGGCTGAAAAGGTTGTAAAGTTCTTCTACTATCCAAAGTTAATACAAATATATTTGTTTTTCTCAATAAGCTATTAATTCATTGTTTATTTTATGGATTCTTTGATCACCATAATAGGCATGACTTATAATATTTTCTATGCAGGTGCTATTTAGTGGTTGTTTGTTTGTGATTGCAGGTCTTCAAAGATAACTCTTTCGAACGACTGGAGAATGACTACTACGAACAAGCACTGGATCTAAAGTAGGATCTTAACACCTTTGTAGTATTTACTTATAAATTGCATATGTCTAGAGAAAGATAGGTTTGTTTGTTTGTTTGCTGCTAGACTATCTTTCGATACTAGGGAGATCGGTCTTGTCCGCAAGATCAATTTATCCGACCAACAAATATCACATTGGGTAGTGGAGAGTCATCCAACAGAGTTTGATTCTAATGAGGATCTTGATTTGGATTTACAGGTGGTGGCATCACTTGAACAAAATGTTTAGTTGAATGCAAATCCACTTGTACCAGCCTCAAGCCCAGTCCCAAGTCCTCCAGTTGCAGGCACTTCCTCTGTTCAGCCATGACAGAAGCACATATATCGTCTATCTCATGTGCAGCTGCTACACAGCCTACTAGTGCTAACACTACTACAGTTGCACTTGGAGATAATGATGAGGAGGAGCCATGGGTTTCCTTGCCTCACTCTGATTCAGAGGTTGAGCCAGATGATGTTAGCTCCTCTAGCAGTAGCTAGTAATATTGGTCAGTGGTGACTAGTGATGTTTCACAGTTTACATTTGTTGTAGAGGCCATTTCTAGCCTCCTTGGTTATGTGTTTTTGTTTTGATCTCTATATCATCATCATGTATGTATTGGTCCTTGGACAGTGCATGGGTGCCATTTTGATATAATGGATATATCCATGAGCCTACTTTGATCATATGTTGTCTTCTATCTATATTCTAAAGCTTTGTGTTTGGAAACATGAATGAAATTCTTTAAAATTATGTTTTTTTAATAAAAAATAAATATTTAATGTATTTTTTACAATGATCAAGTCATTGAAATCAAACCAACCGATTCGATACCGAGTCGGAGTCGACCCTCGGTTGTTTCTGATTTAGAGTCGGAGTTTTAAAACATTTCCTGATTTTGTCCCACTTGCCTGGGTTGCTCGTTGTCCTCTTGATTATCCATACGACCCCTGATATTTTCCACCTCAGTATCAAAAAATGGTTTTGGTTCCCCTTTTCTACCTCAAACCCTACCTCTACCTCTACCTTTGCCTTTATGTCGATACATTGCTCCAACAAATGACCCTATCATCACCTGCTCTTAAGCCCATAGCTAGCCAAGAACATGCTCTGATACCACTCAATATTCCTAATGGAAATATTAAGTAAAATATCAAAAAATGTACAAGAAACAACTCATTTAACAATTGAAAATTCCTCGAAAAGCCAAAATATGAGCCTTTTTTATTAATAATGGTCTGAAAAATTGTTACATTAGGTGGTGGAAAGTGTGCACATGGGCTTGCTGAAAAGCAAGCAAAATACCTAGGCGAGAGTGACTAAAAATGCCCCACGAAATATGCTCAGAAGTGGTTGTATGTTGCACCCAGAAAATTGTTGCACTACTGCTACCGAAAACTAAAGTTTGAGGGCCCAAATCACCTCCAAAAATTCTGCAAAATTAGACGTGTGATCTTGAGGTATAACCCAATTTCTATGCTACTCCCTCCAAGCCTGGAAACTGCGTCCCACCTAGATGACCACTGCTAAAAGTGTCTTATCTCTCCTCAATCTACTGCATAGAAGCCCCCAAAATTGTGCCAAGAGTCCGGAAGAAGTTTCCACACCAGAAAACCACCCAAGAAAGTTGAACCAATCCCCACGAAAATTGGCCTAGTGAAACCCTGCGCAGGCCCCAGGAACAATAACTCGACATCCCTCTAAGCAACGATTTCCAGCTCCACAAATTACCCAAAATGTTGGCCCTTTCCATGGTGAATTTCTCTAAATTTCTCCATCCCTCTTACCCTTGGAAATATGCTCTACTAAGTGGGCACAATTTAACCTCTGCATCCTCCTAGGGTACGAACTCATTGAAAGTGACCGCTGAAGGTACTACGACTTCCAACAATCCTACCCACTGAAATGTACACTGCCTTCCTAGGGTGGCACTCTAGGACCACCAAAAGAGAAGGATGAGTCTTCTCCCTGGAAAAGTCATGTGCTCAACAACTCTTTGTAACTCAGCTGAACAAATTGAGCAACAATGAAATTGTTAAGTGATCAAAAGCCCCAAATGATGCTATCTCCCTCATATTTATAATTGTTTCTTCCTCACTTCATGTGGGCCCCTTCATCAAGTAAATCGAACTCCCTCCTAATCCATTCGAACTGCTCCATCAAAGGGTGTGTATTTCATGAGGGAGTGGCCCCCACATTCCACTAAGGAAATAATTCAACCCCTTTGTCCTAAGTATTTTTCCCAAAATTGCCTTGGCCCCCAAAATCGACAAAAATGGCGAAATTGTAATTCTCCTTTAGAAAAATATTTTAGGAAGGGATATTACATTCACATAAGCCTTTTCTTGGTATTATATGCCTTTTTGAACCATTCTTTATGCCTATTCCTCAAACCCTAGGCTATGCGTACTATTATTAGGTCTCTTCAAGGGCATGTTATTCTGTGTCTTATTAGGTTGTCCGTTGTGCCTTGTCCTTAGTATGAGTGCCCTTCTTGAGCTTATCCCATTCATTACCTCTGAACCATTGCCTTAGTATACCAATTAGGTGACTAATACATGGAAGCTTCCCTTGTGGTGAAAATCCACTAAAGAGCAGGAGGTGGTGTGTTGTGGTGACATTGGGCCTCCACCTTAGTGTTGTCCTTTGGTCTAGTTCTTATCTTGTAAGGCCTCTCACAAGGCCTGCTATATTTTGAGGCAACATGTTACTCTCCAAGAGATAACTATTCCAATAAAATAATACAAGTCAAATGAGGTTGAACACTCTCCCAAAGGTGTGCATGGATGCCAACTGTATAAGCATCTTGATGAGGGCCCTTTCCAACAAAATACGACCTCCAAATAACAGTATTACTTCGTCAAATGAATAGGGAACCTTTCTAGAATACCCGTGTGTCTTCATTAGTTAACTCTCTCTCAAAGTCACATTGTATAAACATACTCCATAAACTAGTGTGCCCTTGGTTCTTGAGACCTTTTACTCCATTTGAATAAACAATGATAATAAAATAACCTTCTTAGCTTGTGTGCCCTTGGTTCTCATGCCTTTCTAGACAACTTTGAATAACTATTGTTGATTCAACAATTTGAAACAAATTGTCGAATACTTAAGGGAGGAAATCTTCAACAATCTTATTTCATCTTCAACACTGGAAATTTTTTTCCAACAAAAAAAAACCTAAAACCCTTGATTTCCTCCGAGGTTGTCTTGCAATAAACCCTCAAGCTGGCAGGATACACAACTATGATACCACTGTAATATCCCAAATGGCATATTTTGCTAATTGTGCAGAAATTTAACTCAACCAAAATTTCAACATAAAATTATTATTCAATTAACATAAGATTGACATGTAAAATATAACAAGTAGAGTGCATGCAATTAAATAACATGATGAGCAGAAAAAATATCATCTTTCATTATAATAAATAAATGAAAGAGTGTACATGATGATATAACGAAAATAACTGAGATAGATAATCTGGTCTCTAAAACTTATTTTCTTCACTGTTGAAACCGACCCTCCCAAAACTGAACTGAAATCAATCACTGCACCTGTGAATTCTGGCTGAATCATCCAAGGATATGAGGTGGGTTTTCGTCCACTCTCACCAAAATCACCTGAGGGTTTCTGTCTTAGGACTACTGCTGAAGTAAAGAACAGAGTCCTCAAACCTATCCACAAGAAGAAAATACAAATCCAAGATGTCCTCCCAATGACCTCCTCCTCCTCTTTTTGTAAATCTGATGGACCCCTCTAGAACCTACTATTTTATTATTATTTTAATCATGGACCACTTTTCCCCTTTTTACTTCACTTAAAATATTCTTTTTAATGTGGGAAAATCGTAAATTGGTCACCATGCTCCCTCAAGCCACTGAAACTCACTTCTAACCATCCCATCCTATAGATCTTCTCGTTTCGGTTCCAACAAGCTATTACACTAAGGTGTTTTTCCAAGTATTCCTCCAAAAGTGTCACCTTAAGCGTAATTAATTGAGTCAGGCCCATTAATAACTCTATTTTTTTTAAGTTGTCGGAATGCACCGAAATGAAAAACAAATTGTGCAGATGATGGAATATACCAAGCGAATGCCATTGGACCTCATAGAAACTCCTCAAAATCCCTCCAAAAGACCCTAGGCCCACTAATAGTAAAAACCAGCTCTTGTGACCTAGCTGCCTCCAACCTTGGAAGCCCATCTTGACCATGCCGCAAGGGAAACCAACAAAAGGAACATGACATTTTAGTTGGATTAATGGAAGTGATAGACATCCTATATAAGGAAGATCACTCCATTCATTTGTTCACCATCACTTGTGTGGATTTCGGCCTTCTTAGAGAGAGCTTGACTTAGCCTTTGCTACTTTCTACTTGTGGATATGTGATATTTTGTGGAGCTATTGCTATTTTAGACTAGTTTGTGTATAGGAGATGTCTTTTGGGTTTGAAAGAAGGAAATTTCCTGGAAAATTTGTGAGTATTATTGCATATCATTTATGGTTTTTCATGTCATGAAATATTTCTTGGGTTTTTCTATTGTATATTGTTTAAATGCATGTTTTTATTGAAAAATATTGGTGAATTATTGCATGTTTAATCTATTTTCCTTTAATTTGCTAGAATACCTCATAGAGATATTTATTCTAGTTAATTCCTCCACTCATAAAAAGATAGGGATTGAAAGTGAAAAGTAGGGTTTCTCCCTTACTCCATGCATGAATTTGATATATCTCAAATTTAGCCCCGAAGACTCTATCACCCAAGTAGGGGAAGGCATTAGGAACTTTCTGGTGGTCAAAATGTTTTGAAAATCTTATCTTTTTCTTCCTTAACTAATTTCATAAGCCCTTTAAGTTAAGTTATTAGCGCTAGGGCAAGGGTCAAATTCAACTAGAGATGCTTGAAGATGAATGTTGTAGCTGATTTGGCTTGTTTTCATCTTGATTGACCTCGCTCTCTCAAAATATGTAATATCCCAATTTTGTGAACATGGGAGTTGCTAATGAATTTTTCCCAATTTTAGTAAAACATTATTTAAAAATAAGCAAATATTATTGGAGAAAGGTGGCTAGTATTATTTTGTCGGACAATAGCGAAAAAATATTATTTTATTAAATGGTAGAAAAGTAACTTAGTGGAAAATGGCCCCCACCAATAAAATAATATTAAAAAAGGGGTCTCCAGGCATGGGGAGAAATTATAAAAGGAGGATGGACTCATTTTGTGGATTATCTTTTTTACTATTACATTTCACATTACATCCTCTCTTGGAATTGTTTAGCATAAGAAGAGAAGTGTTTAACACAGGAGATCCAATCGGAATTCCACCCTCATTTCGGAGAACTTCGAGTGTCTCCCTAGTGAGGAAAATTTGGGGAGCTCAATTTAGAGCTTCCATTGGGCATATTTGTAGGTTATTACCGCTAGTGTGTGTTTCTTCAAAGGCCCAAAAGTGGTTTGAATTACTTGTGGGGAGATCAATTATAGAGGAGCAGAACATCGAAGGATTTACAGGTGTTTTCGATTATTTTATCTGGAGATTTTATGATGATTAGTAGGGCTGAGTTTGAGGGAATTCTTAGGGGTGCACAGGGGTCTCCAGGCAAGCTTATGCAGGGGAATAAGGAATAGAGGTTGAGGACAGATAAGGACCAGAGATTGGACGTATACCTCAAGGGAGAATTTAGCCAAATTTGGGAGAGATTTCCAGTGGTGTATTTGGGCTTAATTCAGCAATATCAAGACTATGAGGCATTTTCTAGCCAAATTGGACAATTTGTACTTGTTGGGGGTCACTAGGGGTCGGTGCCAGGTGGATTCAACCCAAACCCTTAATGTGTTTTGTGGGTTTATTAAGAGGAGTCTCCAACTAATTTTATAGAATTTTTCAGTCAATATTTAGGCTTGAAATCCTCATTCTTACAGTAGAGCGAATTTCTAGTTGGCTGGGGAATTTGCATCAATTTGTGGGTTTGATTTTGGCTTGGAGATAGGCCAAACCTTTTCTGGGTATTTTCAAGTTTAAGAAGAGGAGCTTGTGGCTGTAATTTCAAAGTATTTCGAGCATTATTTTGAGTAGAGCTTCCAGTTCCATTTGGCAGCCTATAGAAAATTTTCTTGGCAATGTGCATTATCAGTTTGGAGCCATTTCAGTAGTTGGGTCAGCGAGATTTCACCTGGGATTTGCATGGCTTGCATAGAAAGCCCAAGTTCCATTGTTCTTAGTCATTATGTATACTCAAATTCCCATTGATTAATAAAATGTCTCAATTATTTTGCTTATTTTCTATGGTGCTCTGATTTGGGTGCTTGGACTTTAATTCTAATTGTTTTTCCTAGTTCATGTTTTTGGTATTCACTGTTATTTCCCAAGTAGGTTTATTACAGTGGTATCAGAGCATGATCTTGGCTACCTGTGATGAAGCTAGAAACATCATGAAGGTGTTGGGCATGTATGCATAATGACTAGTGAAACCATAGACAAACACATGGCTCAAGGAAGATTTAGTGTGCAGGAATTCTGGGGTGGAATCCATTGGAACGATGAGAGGTTGGCCCATTTGAGGAAGGTGACGGACTAGAGCCATCCTCATCCTGACAACAAAGACAAGAGAAATGCACATGCCATGGGGTGCAGCCATTCACACCATGTGGGGAAAGTTGACAAAATCAGGGCACTAGACCTCCTCAAAAGGAATGGACTGAATAGGGGTAGTTAGAAGGTGAGACTAGGGGGAACTTCTGTTGGTGGAGACCTATATTTAGATATCAGGAGCGTAAGGAGGAGGTTGAGCATGAGGCAGAGGACACACAGGAGTGTGAGGAGCATGTAGATATACCCAGTGAGATGCAGGATCCACCCTTGTTGGAGATCCCCTTGCTAGCTCTGGCTGACACCTTAGTGGAGAGAGTAGAGCATACACTCAGAGGACCATCTGTTGAGGAGGTGCCACCCATAGATGAGGTGTCGATAGTTAATGAGGTACCCAACACTATGATTGAGTTTTCAGACGATGGTCACCCACAACAGATTGATGAGGTGCCTAGAGACATAGTCGTCGTTGACAAGGTGCCAAAAGACACAAAGGGGTCGAGATCTATGACCGACTTTACAGATGATAGCCACCCACAATAGTTTCTTCAGTTCCAAACCAACCTTCTACCATTGGAAAAGAAGGCCATGATAGTACGAGAGGCCATTCTAAAGTAGAACGAGGAGTTGGAGGGCATGAGAGCGGTTTGTGTCAAGTCAGCGACCAAACTGACTCGCATTAGGGAACGATTGGATTCCTTAATGGTACAACTAAAGTAATCAAAATCTATCCTAATGTATGGTCTAATAAAAGATTTTAAGGTATCCTTGGCTACTAAAAAAGATATTTCAGTATTGATCGATATTGTAGTCATAGGTGTGCCAGATGCCTGGGGGATGCTCTTGACTAGGAAATGGTGCACCTCTATTGGAGAACATTTACAAAATGATCTATCATATGCTATTATACCTATTGTAGATGGAAGACCATTCATCCTATACAGAAAACCACACATTCCTGAGCATGTGGAGGACATGGAACCATTTCCATTCCCTCAACTTGTTGGAAAATCAAAGAATAGCATTCCTTCTAAAGACCTGCACCTCAAACAAAAGCACTTTGAGCTAAAGTACCATGAGAAGCTTGAGGTTGAATCATTAGGAAATGTCTTTCAAGTCAACACACATTTAAGCAAGATTAAGAGGCAAAAATTCCAAAATAAGAAGAAACAATGGGTTAGAAGACAAGGGAAAGAGTTTGAAGTTAGTGATTTAGTACTTGTTGATGATAATCCCATTTCATTTAGGATCCATGGCCAAGTAGGAATTCAATACTTTAATATTGATAAACTTGATGGTGAACTCCTGCCTGCCCCAGTGGGAGGCAACCGCCTTACTTTGTTCAAGAACCTGATATATTTTAAATAAGTAGTTAAATTTCATTTGTGTGTTGCACTTTGTGTGTGATCATCCTACGTATTTCATTTTTCATGTTGTTTTGTTGTCTTCTAGTGTAGATTGCATTTAGCTAGACCTTTTTTAGTATGGGTTTATTATATCATATAAATGTAAGTGTGATGATCAGTACCCTGTACACATGCTAGTAAACATGTTTATTTGAGTGTGCAAGTAACAGTTTTGCAAGCCTAGGGATTGTTGGGGTTCTCATGAACTCTTCATTTGAGCACATGGATCTTCTGGTCTACATTGAGCACATGTCCCTGAGTTGGAGGCAAATGTTACCCACTAAAATCAGTAACCCTATAATAGAAAACTTTTTCTCCTATCTTCAACAACCAGACAGCCAACAACCCTACACATTACTCAATGGTGATGATATGCTACATTCTTATACCATTTTCACAAGTCATTCACTTCTCATCATCCGACATTCCTCTTGAATGAAGGTGAGCTACCACTCAGCAGGTACCTTAATCATTTTGCAATCACGTGCTTTTACTTAATATTTTGGGCATTCTAACATGGATAAAGGGGTGATCTATATGATTGACCGATCTTGACTATAAACTTTCTTACATTACCAAGGAGGGCTAGTCTTTAGCCCTAGTTTAGTGGCAACTCCTCTAAGGCCTTAGGGTTATAGGAGGTGCACTACTTAGAAAACTTCAATTGAAATAGCTTTTCCATAACCATTCATCATTTCCCTGATACCAACTCCATGCATCGGCTTAACTATTATTGGTTCATTGGGTTTTGGCACTCATACATCCACATCCTTGAGTAGGGTACGAAAACTTTGACCTATAGGTTGACGCAACTATAAGAATGAAAAACATAAGATGGCCACAACAAAAGAAAAAAAAAGTTAAAATGCAAAAATGACTAGGACATAATTAACATGTGGGAAAAATCCTAGCATAAGCTCTACCCCCTCATCAGCCATCACATTATTCATAAGTACTTGATGCTCCATCTCATCAAACAGAACCCTTGCATGTCCCAACCCTAATGAGTGAAAAACCGACTCATCTTAAGGGGTCAAATAAATGCTATAACATAAAAAGCAAGATTTGACCCTTGAGCTATGTACCGTATAAAAGCATGATAAATAATAAGTAAAAGGCAAACCAGAGGGTTGTGTTACCGACCGCCTGTGGGTAGTAACCATAGGAGAAAAATTTATTCTAGATGGTCCTCAGTCGGCAGTCAACAACTCCTTGTAGCCACCAGAGAGCTTAATGTGCCACTATCTCTGCCACCTAAGATGGCCATGTGGTCCCTCACCCATCTGTTATGATCGTATGTTTGAAGGTGGGCCTCCCAACCCTGAAGGTATGGATTTTCATCGGTGTAGTTGAGTAATTTTGTTTACTTATCATAGACACTTTTGGGTATGGATTGGTGGGGGGATTTGGCAGAAAGAGTGGGCTAGGTCTGTACTCTTGTTTCATCAGCCTGATTTGGTGGTTAGCCTTGTATCCTAGTCACGTGGGATCTCCTTTACTGGCTATTAGCTTCAGGGCTAGCGCTACATGGGAAATCTTGATTTTGGTTGTGTGGTCCCACTTCCCAACACCATATACATCACTCCCCTTCACTCATTTTAACCCCATTTATCACTTATCCCATCGGGTCCACATTTGTCCATTGGGTCCTGTTACCCACCACTTGTGGGTAATATGTAGAGGAGATTTGTTTTCTCCTAGATGGTCCTTAGTCAGCAGCCAGCAACCCCTTGCAACCACCAAATAACTCAATGTGCCACTTTTTCCGCCCCCTGAGCTGGCCATGTGGTCCCTCACCCATTCATTATGACCATATGTTTGAAGGTGATCCTCATGACCCCGAAGGTATGGCTTTTCACTGGTATAATTCAGTAATTTTCCTTACTTATCATGGACACTTTTGGGCATGGATGGGTGGGAGGATTTAGTGGAAAGAGTGGGCTAGGTCTGTACTCTTGTCCCCTTTGCCCGATTTGGTGGTTAGCCTTGTATCCTAGTCCCGTGAGATCTCCTTTACTAGCCATTAGCTTTAGGGCTGGAACTACATGGGAAATCCCAATTTTGGTTGCATGGTCCTGCTTCCTGACACCATATAGATCACTCCCTTCCACTTATTTTAACCCCATTCATCATTTTTCTCATCCTGGTCCACATGTTTCTACATAGGGATAGCCTCCCCCTTGTAATCTTCCAAATAGAAATTTTACAGCAATAATCAAATACATGCACAGAAATAACAACACAACAAATTTCAACAAACACCCATAAACAAAAAAATGCTCTGGAACACCAAAATGGCCAATTTTATTATATGTAAACTGTTGGAGTACAATAAAAAATGGAAGGAGTGCAACTAGGCTTGCTCAAGGCAAGCTACAAACCCTAGGTGATCAATCTCTTAATTTCCAACTGCTGCAATAGTTTGTCCCTCTAGAAATCTGCACTGGCCTAGTTTTCTACACTGCTAGCTGACTTTGCCCCTTGATTTAGCCCCTCAAAACTGGCCAGAAAATTACGTAAATTTAGGTTTGTGATCCTTGCCAAAAACCCAGAAAAATCTAGAAAGGGTTTTGGAAAATTCTATCGACCACTCGGGACCCAAAATTTAAGCTCACTCCTCCTAACTCACTGCTAAATAATCTTGTTGTTTTGGGGCGCCAAAACTCCAAAAATTATGCAAGATTAGGAGCAGACTCCTTGAGGCTAGTCGAGCAAAACCTAAAAATGATTTGGGCTAATTCAAACCTCCCAGAATTACCCAAATTTGGTTCTACGTTGATTCGAATTGGATCATTATATTGTTTTTCATCCATATCGATGCATTGAAGTGGAAAAAGTGGAGGAATCATCTCATGTGACTGTTTTTTACCGATGGGACCCAATTTGGCATAACGGGGTCTGAAACCTTTTGAGAGCGTTTTGAGACATCAAACGACCTTTTTTTGGGGTAAAACTTTCTCGCCAAAGCGTAGCACCATTTCGTGTTATTCTACACACAAAGAGCTTTCCAACAGTGCAAGAATCGTGTCAATCAGAGTCCACATGCAAAAGTTATGCCACTCAGAAGTTGACCTTCCTATTTTCATACATATAATTCGAGAGGAAGCCACATCAACCCTCATTATTCATGGAAAAGGGGCTAGCAATGTGTTTGTGATGTAAAAAACTCTAGAAGAGTCTATTTTCTAACTCTAGTTAAGAGTTGATGTAGTCAAACTTAACCACTAGTAGTCTATCGGGCTATGTTATAACCGGGGCACTAGGAGGAAGAGGCATTCCATTCTTTCGAGAGACTTTTGTTCCATAGTTGAGCAAAGATAGCCAGGAGAGATAGGAGGTAAAACACACAGAGAGGATTTGTGCACTGTAGCAGCCCATGGGCCATAGACATTACTTCTTTGTATCTACAACCATATTTCTAGAGAGAGAAAGAGAGCAAAGTGGCCTCACCTTCCAGCTAAGTTTCTCCTGAAAGGGTTTCCCACAGAGCATATCTCATGTATTATCTATGTGTGAACTTATTTTGTCATTCTCTACTTTTCTGCTTGATTTACTTTTACATGCATGCACTAATTACACTTAATTTGACAGATCTAGAAATTAAATAAAACTGTAATAGTGTAGAATCTCATATTTTTAATATAATATTATCAGATCCGTTGTGATGAACTATCTTGTGGAATATCCATAGCACTTTATGAATCATACGTCCTCCTTGACAGTTTCTACGCCCCCCACAATTCAAACTACTGGATATGTCACCAATTCCTTCTCAATTCGTTGTAGGATTGCCCTGCAAATTTCCTCTGGAAGATGTGAGTGAAATTCCTTCCAAAACCCGACACAAATAAGATGAATGCAGCCCCACAAATTTTGCCGAGTAATACTTTTTCGTAGGCGCTAAAATAGTGAGTTTGGCTCTCTCAGGAGCAGCAACTTCTAGCCCTGAAATTCTCCACAAATGCTGGTCCACCCTTAATGAAATTTATCCTAAATTCGTTGGCCAAAATTCCCCTTTAAACTCTCTCAACTCAGTGGTTCGATTTCTGTCCCTACGTCCTCCTGAAATTTTGAACTCGTTGTAGCAAGAGCTAATGTGTCCCACAAACTCCAGCGAATCTCTCCCCACTAAGTTTTGAAATACTCTCCTAAGGTGACACTTGAAGTTTAGTGAAGATAGAGATGGAATTCCCGCTTGGGAATTCCTTGTGCTAAATAGCACTTGTTTACTTGGCTAAACATCTCAAGAAAATTTGTGTTCAAAGTTAGATTGTCAAAAGATGCCAAAATGGAGGCCACTTCTCCTATTTATAGTTGTTGCTCCTTTTCTCTCCTTGTGGGCTCCACCATTCGATCTCCTTGCCTCTTCCCTCTTCCCTCCAATTTGATTTCCTCAAGGAGTATTTCCTCATGGTGTGGTCCCCATATCCCACTGTGTGATTAATCTCACCTCTTGTCTAATGCTTGGGGCCTCCCCTGCCACACAAAATTAAATTAATAAATTTTCATCCACTTTTCCTAAGTTTGTACCCAAAATTTTATCCGTCCAAAATTTACAAAAATTGAAAAAGGCACTTAGCAGATTTTTATTGGAAGGGATATTACAGTCCTCCCTGCCAAAAATTGCTTGTTAAGCAATTCTTGAACAAGCTCTCTCTCCCTCCTGACCCAACTAACATTGCAAGCAATACCGAGGTCCCAATTGTGCCACTGAGCCACCCCCGATCCATGCGCTAACCTGTCATCAAGGTGTCCGAAGATACTAGGGACCCAAGTCATCCCGCTCAATGTGAAGCACCCCTCGCCCCATGTAGACCCAAGGTGTAGTGGTGTGAGAGTCCTCCCACCTCCAGTCGGTAAGAAGAGCACCTTGATGTTGCCAAACCCTTATCAAATCCACAGAAAGTTTTCTCGCGAGAAAATCGATCTTGGGTACCTCAAGAGGGAACTCCCGAAGATACAACCCAAGTCCCCTCAAGTAGATCCCTCATCCCAGTGTGTCAATCATGGCCACCTCCGTGGGTCATATAGCCACCCAAGTGAGGCGTTATCCCGCCTAAACTAGTCCCTAGGAAGTGAAGTGCCTGTTATCAAATGAAGTCCCAATGGCAGAGCAGGGTGACCTCCCACTATGAGAACCCACTCTCCCCAATCTATAACACAACTGCTCAGCCCTGTAGCTCCATGGTCCCAAACTAATCTCAAAGTGAGTCCACCAAGTGAATGATGCACTGGTTTGACCATAACTGCGACTCTCTCATGCTCCTGCAAGGTGATCCACTCCGGTGAGTCTCCGCCACAAATCAAATAAAGGGCAACTCCACTGCGCGCAAGTCTATCTTATCAGGACACCCTACCAAGGTCTCCATCTACTAATCCACGCCCAAACCCCTGTCGAAACAATAGGGAGAAGGGCCTTCCTTGACCCGTAGTGATCATCCTAATGGTCTCTGACCTATCATCCGAAGGAGGATGCAATCCTGTCTCTGTCATCCCCATGATCCTCCCAAAACAAGGTAGTCCTCTAACCCAATGGATCCCTGAATCCCATAGCCAGATTGGAGGCCCATTTCTCCCAACTCCTGTTGCTTGCCACCGAGGTGTGCTAATAACTGCCAAAAACCACACATGCCAATCATCTTGCTATACTAGCGTAATGCCCCAAATCATCAACGAATCTCTAGGGGGCGAACCACTCTCCGTTCTACTGAAACCCAATGGAAGAGTGTAGAAA
>APFE030419107.1:8295-42782 GCA_000404065.3 Pinus taeda
ATTTCTGGTTGTAAGCATATTTCAGTGTTTTCCATTAATGAAATGAAGTATTATTTCCACTGCATATTTGTGTATATGGTTATCTCTGTATTTTGTTGTGTTCCTGTTTAAATCCGGATCACCCTTATTGCAATCGGCGATGTGACATCCTTTAAGACTTTGTGATATGACAATTCTGATAGGCGGATGCGATGTTTCTTTAAGGTGAATTGTAATGGTCCCGCGGGTCCGTATATATATCGCAATCGCAAATTTTGGGCGGTGCTACATAATAAACTTGATGGCTTGCGATTTTGTGAAGGATGCGATATTATATTGAGTTGTATTACAATGGTGCAGCGGGTCCGCAATGATATCGCAATTGCAGGTTTTACCATGACCTTTATGACTTGCTATATGAAAGTTCATACGGTGGATGCGATATTGTATTAAGGTGTATTATAGTGGAACCATCGAGTCCGTAATACATTTCACAATCTGCGGTTTTAGCGCGACCCTTTTAAGACTTGCAATACATAACTTTCGATAGTGGTGGACGTGGTATTACATTAGAGCTTGTTCTATTGGAACAGTCGGGTCCACAACTCAAATTGCAATCATAGATTTTAATGTGACACCTAATAAAGTCGCCAATATAATATGTTGCTGATATGTTAACTCCGATGCGATGTGGACTTTTGTTTAAAACGTTTCCACGGTTTGTTTCTTAGATTGGGTTCTTAGCTCCTCCTATAACACTGTTTATGCTCCTCTGTCAATGTGTTCCTCTTTGCTTCTCGATGGCTTCCAATAACCTCTTCCTCTTACTCTTCGGCTTCATGATGGCTTCCAATAGCTTTCTGATGGCTTCTTCTCTTTATACTCTTTCTATTATGTCTGTATTCAATCCTTGGGTTCTCCATGAGCAGTATTATGATCAATGGGCATCAATAGGCAACCTCACATATCACAAGAATTTGCCATCACAAACACTTCCATATTGACATCAATGACAACCTAGATTAACAAAGCACATAGACTATACAATTCTATTAGCAAGAAGTTTATAGTAAGTAGGGATGTTAAATTCCAATAAGACCAGTCATGGGATGATTAAGTTAATAAAATAGTCGGAAGTCAAATTTATTTCTACAAGCAGACGACAAGGTGGATTCTACATGATAGCAAGTTCCACCACCAAGACTACGAAGGTTATAGGCAGATAAAGAATCTTCAAGACAAGAAAGGCAGAAAATTCACAGTCCTTCTTCCAGCGATGATTTAGATCCCATAATAGCCTCCCTAAGGAACCAGAAAATGAGAAGTTTGAGAGAAATGTATACACAACATGATAATGTGGATCAAGAAGCATGCTTTGCTTTATTATCATGTCAGCAATGTCCTTTGAAGAACCAGTCAAGGAAGAATAGTGGGTTCAAGCTATGAATGAAAAAATTGATGCAATTGAGAAAAACCACACAAGGATCTTGTAGAGAAAGGGAAGGTTGAAAATCAAAAGCCAAACTTGTTGCAAAAGGGTTTGCTTAACAACCCGCTATTGACTATGGGGAACCTTTGCTCCATTAGCAGCATTAGGCACAATTAGAGCAGTTTCGGCAACTGCAACCCAAAATACTTGGCTTGTTTAACAAATCGGCGTTAGATTAGCCTTTTTAAATGGCACTTTAGAAGAGGAAGTCTATGTGAATCATCCACGAAGATTAGAAGTCAAGGATCAAGAGCACAAAGTTTATAGGATGAAGAAAGCATTGTATGGTCTGAAGCAAGCCCAACAACCTTGGTACAGTCTTGATTCCTATGTGCTCAACAATGAGTTCAGCAGAAGCAGTAATGCACCCACACTTTACACCAAAATAGATTAACGAGGTAAAATTCTAATTGTTTGTTATGTTGACGATATGATATACATAGGAAATTTAATGTTGGATCATTTCAAAGCAGCCATGAAGGCCGAGTTTAAAATGAATGATCTCATTCTTATGAAGCATTTTGTTTGGATTGAGGTTGAGCAATTTGCACAAGCTATTTCTATTTGTCAGCAGAAGTATACCACTAATATGTTAAAATTTCAGAATGGATAAAAGTAAAGCAGGAGATACACCAATTGCAAAAAGTAGTTAGTTAAATAAAGCAGGTAAAGGATTAGCAGTTGATCCTACTTTGTACAAGAGACTTGTAGGCAGCCTCATTTATCTTATAGCCACCAAGCCAGATATCATGTATGAGTAATCTTGATTTCCAGATTCATGGAGTCTCCCAAAGACTCTCATTGGAAGGATGCTAAAAGAATCTTAAGGTACATTGTAGTTAAAAGTTAAAACAGGTTATGTAATTTGGTATTGCACTTCCAAAGATAATATTCTTGTCGAGTGCCCATACAGTGATTTTGTAAGCAGCGTTGATGATCGGAAGAGTACTTCCAGTTATGTATTCCATTCAAGTACAAGTTATGTATTCCATTTAAGTACAAGTTTGATCTCATGGGCATCCAAGAAACAACCAATTGTCACAATATTTTCAGCTGAAGCAGAGTATGTAACAGCTACATCAACAACATGTCATGCTATATGCATGAAAAGACACTTATATCTTGCACATGAAGAGGAGCTAACTCCCATCCTTGTGACAACAGTTCAGCCATTGCACTATCCAAGAATCATGTGTTTCATCACAAAAGTAAACACATTGACACTCGCTATCATTTTATTCATGAACTTGTTAGCAATGGTAACATCATTCTCCATTTTTACAAGTGTCGGGATCAATTGGTAGACATTTTCACGAAGCCATTGGCACGAGACAATTTTGAATTTCAGATACAACAGTTAGGCATTGTTTGTGCAGATATTTGTAAAAGTTATAATTAAGGAGGAGTGTTAGTTTAATTTCTCCTGCTAGTTAGTGTTATCTAGAAACCTCTAGAAGAACTTAGTTGTTAAGGTTGACTATGTCAATTAGTTATATATACCTAGTTCGTTTCTAGATATTTCGAGAGAGCTGTCCTCATTTCTTTCTGGAAAACATTTTATGTGTAAATATGTATTTTATAAATCAATGAAGCATCATCTTCCAGGTTAATCATTTTCTGGATTGATCATCTTATTGGCTGATTATCTTAGTGTTTCGTTTTTCTCTCTGACTTTGTCAAATATGGCAGTATATGTATAAAGGTATAAAGTTGGATGAAAATGCAGACATATGCACTGTCTAATATGTCTGCATATACATCTAACAGTATACATCTGCACATGTCTGCATATACATCTAACAGTATACATCTGCACCTATACTGCCATAATACACTGTCAGTTGTCTGTGCATATATTGCCATAAAACACCATCGGATGTCTATATACCGCCATAAATGCTGCATAGCTCAGTGGATATTGCTCAGCAGTACTTAGGGTTCCGCACGGTGCATAGTAATCTGTTAAAGTAAAACATATTTTTAACAAATTAAAATAGCAATGCATTAAAGCCGTAAAGTATCTCTCCTGTTAGTTTAAGGGTCTTATTCCTGGCAATAATTGGTTGATGGGATTACAGGAAGTAGACGATGGAGTGCTAAGGCATCTCCGGCAGAACTGCAAGATAAATAGAGTTACATAGTGAATGTCAACAGACAACTTATACTTGAAGCTCGCTTAATTTCAGTGAGGTCAAAATGAACCTGATACAGGGTTTGTGCTTGCAGGTTCTTTAAAGTTTAAAGTACCTCCACAGGGACTAAAGAACTTTGTCAAAGAGTTATCGAAACTGAAAAGAATCATCTATGGAAGGCACTAAGGAGCTTCAAGTTATTCAAACAAAAAACTGCGATACTAAGAATTTTTTTCAGCCGAAACCGCGCAAATTTTGATCGAAGCCGGATCGAAGTGCGCTGAGAATCAAACCTGGCCTAGTTGTGGTAAACTCCCACTCGTCCACCGCTAGACTACAGCCAATCGACTGCGGCGATGCTAAGAAATTTCATTAATTCGGAATAGGTTTCATTAAAATAAACTTTTGTCAAACTGGAAAGCAATCCGCGACCTGCCGCAGGCAAATTTTAGCAATTTACTCTGATTTATACTGCCAGAATACACAGAATCAAAATCAGCAGACAAAATCGAGCAGTGAAATCCATTCTAAGGGCCACTACACACAGGTGACTTTAAAGAAATGTGGTGGAATTGATTTCCTCCGTTGTCACCCAGCATTCTGTCAAAGATTTGTCCTAATCTTGAAGTCGGACAAATTTGACTATAAATTATAGCGTTTTGCGGGATATCAAAACTAAAGACAAAATCAACATATCATGCAAAATCATTTTGCAGCCGTTCTGAGTTTGACAAATTATGTCATTATTCAAAGATGTACAAATTACTGTAAAAATCATCTTCCGATATCATATCAGACCGCATTATTTGCTAATTTTCTAATTAATATCACCAAATCCGCTGACTAGAAGCTTTGAAACATTACGTTTCCGCCGTTTTGATATCTAGAATTTTAAGACGATATACGCTTGGCAAATATTTCTATGAAAATAATGACATTATTTAAGATAGCTAGGTCAGGAAGGCATGAGAAGAATTCAAATATGCTACTGAAACTATGACGTTAAATGCATTATAATGGATAGCTGAGAAAGCACCTCGGCGGAAGCAGAAATTTGATTGAAATGTGGACAAGGACGGAAGGCGGGAGGCTACAGAATCCCCGAAGAAGGACGAGAAGAGCCGAGGAGATGTGCAAGCCATTGAATAAGAAAGAGGCCAGAGGGATTCGATCCTTGGGGCCTCCCTTGCCAGAGACAATCCACAGAGATACAAATGTGTCTGTCAGGCCATTATCTAGAGATGGTTTTTTATTTCCTTTTTCCTTTCACCATTCCATTCAAATATTATTTGCCATTAGAAATGGAACTAAACTCATGCACAACCTCGAGAATAGCCTTAGATTTAGAGCAATAATATGTTATCGTGGTTCTCATCTTGTTTGTATTAAACGTCGATAGCGGATAAACAATAGGTAGGGTAGGAAGATATATGAATGAATGATTAATGTCTATGAGAATGAGAATAAAAAATACTATAGAGGATTATTAGCTTCTTTCACTTTTAGTAATTTAACTATTTTTTTATTCAAAATGATAATGAGTTGGTTCATTTTTTTAACAATTCTCTCGTTGAAAAAACAATGCCAAGAGATTCTTGCTAACATATTGTCATAATTGTCCATGATGTCATTGAAAGCATCACATTCCAAAATGAAATGATTTTCAGATTCCATTGCCCCAAAAGTGCAAAAAGTACACATGTTCTTCCCAAACTTCTTTAGGTCTTTTCAACCGCCTCGTTCCACACCGAAGTTGATGCAAATTAGTTCTCAATTGAGCAATAAGAATCTTTGTTCTCCACATAATGTTGGCTCCAATGTACTCTTTTTGTCGGAGATCACAAGTGAGGTTGAATTCCTCAACATATTACTTATTCTTTCTACCCAACTCTTTTCCCCATATACACTTATGGAACTTCTCCATAACAAAATTATTTAGCTCCTTGCTATTTGTGGAACATTGATTGAGGCGAATATTCTATTTTTGCATCAATTTGTTGTTTTGTCTTATCCATGTTTTCTTTCTCTCACTCGTGCCTTCATTGAATATAACTTTAGGTCATCTACCTACTCTCATTTGCTCAATTCTTTTTAGATATCTTACGAGACACACCATAGCAAATATTATGGTTTGGTTTCATTTAACTATCAAACATTTAAGGTGCTTTGGTCTATCTATTATTTTGCACATATATATATATATATATATATATGTGTGTGTGTGTGTGTGTGTGTGTGTATATATATATATATGTATATATATATATATATATGTGTGTGTGTGTGTGTGTGTGTGTGTGTGTGTGTGTGTGTGTATATATTCCTGCTAAATTTTAAAATATATTTTTAATGTGTATATATATTTTAATGTGAGCTTCGAGTATCTCTTAAAACAGTTTTTGTTTTGTTAACAGTTTGTTTGTTTCAGACATAACGAAACAGGTTAACGACCCAAGACTCGAAGGCATTTGGCGGGAGTGAAAGTCTGCCCCCTTACAGACCACTAGCAAATAATTTTAGTTGGCATGATTTTCCTTTCATAACAATGATGAGCCATCCTGCATTTGTGGATAAAAGTCAATGATGGTTGTCCCCACTACTTGTTTTACAACTAGGTTATGATCAGTTCTCCATATATATATATATATATATATATAATATAATATATATATATATATATATATAATGTTAATTGCTTGGTTATGATTTCTTTGGAAAAAAAATGCTTGGTTATGATCTCAAGAAGTCATAATGGACATTGCATACTTCTCTTAATAATGGTCTCAATGGAAATTTCTCTCATACTCCAACCAGGCAAATCCTATAGTTCTTGCTTCACACCAAATCCTTAGTCGACAAGCCCGACATTGTCAAAAGGAACCTTATCAGGCTCTAGAGATAACCCAGTAGACATAGCTTTCAATGCCCTTGTTTATGGATGGGGGAATAAGACAAAATCAACTCAGTCCTCCTCGAAATTTGTGAAGAAAGATGATAAAACGCCTACAGTGGAGCTCCCCTCAAAAACTTATGTGTGAGAACTCTTACTCTTGTTGATAGAGGCCTGATAGGGCAGTTCACAAGTATGTGTCCCTCTCCAAAAACTGTTGAATATTGGACAGAGAAAACATGGGCTAGGTTTACCTCTGGTCCCATAGATTTTTTGCTAATGGCAGGGGATATTTCATTTTCTTTTTCAGCTCCAAAGAAGCCAAGGACTTGATATTAAGAAATGGTCCATATTTTATGGGCTTAAGTGGTCTCTATTTAAATAAATGGACCCTTGATTTTGACTCAAAAGCTGACATCCCATTAGTTGTTCCTATTTGGGTCTACCTTCCTCATCTTCCTCTTCCTTGTTGGGAGGTTGACAATCGCATTTCCATAGTAAATTTTCTTGGAAAATTCCTAGATAGTTCTGTGCATAAGGGTAAGTAATATGCTTGTGCTTGAATCCGCGTAGAAGTGGATTTAGAGAAAAGCATCCTAGAGAAAATAATCCTTAACAATGGAGATTGGATTCATGGGAAAATCTTGGATTATGAATAGAGCCCTTATAAGTGCAAACTTTGTCACAAATATGAACATTTTGCTAAGGATTACAAGTCCAAATTCTCTTTTGCTGACAAGTATCGGCCTTCAAGAGAATGGCAAGCCCCTTGTAATATTCCTAATTAGCCATGGCTAATTGGAATATTAGATTTTGTTCAATTTTTGCCTTCTATACTTATTTGTAAATATAAAAAAGGTGAGGACGGGGGACATAATAACTCACTTTTGGAATAAAAAGTCACTCCCTAGTAGCACAACATTGTGACTTAGAGGGGAGCCAAGGGGGCCAAAGGGGGAAGCAGAAATGGAGCCCTCGTAGACACATGGAGGGACTGCGTAGGAGGGGAGAAACAAGTGGCAAGAGAGGAATCACACAGGAGGAGGTGAGCCTTGGGATTGAGAGAGGTAAAGGTTATAAAGGAGAGAGGAGCCTCCTCATTTTGATCATTCTGGTTATGAGCATTTGTGATAGTCATTTCGACTTAGAGCATGCTAGCTGTTTAGCTAGTCTGCAGCACTGTTTAGTGCATTAAGTGTCTCCGTTTGGAAATCTCACCCTTAGCCCCAGGGGACTTCGAGTGCTTGCTCGGGCAAGGTATTTCCATTGGCATTCCAGCAATAGTTTCATCAACATTCCAGCAGTAGTTTCATCAGCATTTCAGCAACAGTTTTATCAGCGTCTTTGAAGAACTGCACAGAACCCCAAGGGGGTGATTTTTGGGGGTCGGCCATTTCAGAAAATCTTTCTGGGTTTTTCTGGGTTTTTCTAGTAGAGTCCGAGCTTAGAGTTTCAACCTTTTATGAGGAGGGGAGCAACCCCAAATCCTTGTTCAATTTCCAACAGTAGCATTAGCACGGCAGTTTTCTAGCAGCTAGTACGCAGATCAGTGTGAGGCCATTCCAGGAAAGCTTTCTGGGTTTTTTGGGTTTCTTGAGTAGAGCCCGAATCCAAAGTTTCAGCTTTTTCCGAGGAGGGGAGCAACCCCAAATCATCATTTGTTTTCTAGCAGCAGCAGCATCCACGTAGAGAGGCCATTCTTGTCATTCTTAGAGTATTTCTTCACTTGCCTTGTGCAAGTCGAGGTGCCATCTATCTAATCACCTCTTGTACTCATTTATTGCCTAGTAAAATAAAATGGCTTAGCATTTCTTGCTGCATTTCTTGTGTATCTGCTTATATTTTTAGTTTACATTATTATATGTTGTTCCACTGTTATTTTATCACTTCTGGGTTATTATATCATTTGCACATATTTGGTTGGAGTTTTTGCTGGGGTTTGTGGTATATTCCGGGTTAGGAATATTACAGTGGTATCAGAGCAAAGCAATCTATGACACCGAGAGAAAAGCCCTATATCTGTTACAGAGGTCAGAGATACAGAGACACTAGGCATAGGTTGGAGAACACTTACGGAGAGGGAGACTATGTTCCAGTGGTGGACGCAGAATAGAAGGAGCCTGTGGTGGACGCAAAGCAGGGGATCTGATGGCAGATGATGACAGGAAGAGATTTGCGGATATGCTCCTCAAATCTGTGCAGGACCTGTCGAGGCAGATTGAGGTGATGGGGTAGAGATTCATGGCAGTAGAGGCTAGACAGCATGAGAGCCCACGGGTTTTTCAAGTTGGTGAGGGATCAGGCACATCCCACCATTTGCCAGAGCAGCGTGACACTACACAGCAGGTGGCCTCACATGCCCCTACATGCTCTACCATGCCCACTTTCTTAGGAGCTGACACGGGGGTCGTAGCCCAGCAGGAGGCAAAGCCCGGACATATGGGCAATTATTTTGCAGAGTACCAGGCCTATGGGCAGGAGTTCATGGAAGCCCTCTCATTCAGAGATTTTGTTTAGCTCCAACGGGATAGTAGACCCTGCGACCATCACAGAGGGTACCAGCATTACCATGATGGTGACACCCATCGTGCAGCGAGTAGATTCCACTTGCCTACGTTTGATGGTTCATCAAATAGTTCGGCAAAGCATTGGGTGGAGAAGCTGGACATTTATTTCCAACTTAACCAGATGTCAGAGACAGAGGCCATCAAGGTGGCAACATTGCATTTGGATGGTGAGGCCCAGGATTGGTGGTTTCATGGGATGGTTACACTAGGGCACTCCACAGTGACAACATATGTTGAGTTTACCAGGAGACTGATGGAGCGATTTGATTGGAGGGCTCCAGAGCAGCATTTTGTTGAGCTTACAAGGCTCAAACAGGCAGGGAGCCCAAAGACCAACATTACAGATTTCTTGAGGGTCTCTGTGATGGTGCCAGACCTATCCACGGCATGGAGGGTCTATATGTATGTTGAGGGGTTAGCAGAGCCACTTCGGGGTTTAGTCCAATCCACTAGACCAACCACACTCTAGGACGTTATCAGTAGGACCCGGGACTTATAGGATGTCTTACCCAGGACCCGGACACCTTACCCCCAGAGACAGACTTTCCAGTCTAAGGGGAAGGATGTGAGGATTCCACTTCCAAAGGGGAATCCAGGACGAGTACAGCTTGATGATGATGCCAGGAGGGAGCTGAAGAAGAAGCGGTTGTGCTTCACTTGTCAGAAGCCATGGGCACTAGGACATAGATGTGCTGTTGGTAAAGCACATTTTATTGAGGTCTTCTCCAAGAGCAGTGGAGAGGAGGATGACGAATGTGATGTGGAGGCAGGGAATAGCCATGTCGTACAGGGTCCTTTCCCACCACCAACAGGTGGTGCATCTTTTGCACCCACCGGAGGGGCCTTTGCAGCATTGCGAGAAGTTCCCAAGTATTTGACACTATGTGTACAAGGGACAATACGTGGCCAGAGAGTATCAGTTTTGATTGGTAGTGGGGCGACCCACAACTTCATCGATGCCCAAATGGTTGAGCGGAGAGGTATACAGACACAGAACTTCAATGGGTTTTCAATTTTGGTCCTAGGAGATCAGACCATGACGTGTGCTCATTATGTTCCACAACTTTCAGTGACGATGGGCACCTACACATTGACTGACCACTTTTTCGTGGCCGATATTTCGGACACCAACATGATACTGGGTGTTCAGTGGCTTATCACTCTAGGGAAGGTCACGACAGATTGGAAGACCCTGGAGATGGAGTGGGATGATGAGAAGACAGGGAGGCATGAGAAGATACGGGAACAACACACATATCCACCTCAAACTGTTTCAGCTCATTGGATGGAGGCAGTCTTCTGAAAGGGAGACATAGAGTGGGCAGTAGAGCTGCGTGCATCAAAGGAAGGGACTATAGGGCGGACAGTACATCTGGAGGTATAGTCCATGCTTGACCGGTATTCCATAGTGTTTGAGGAGATTCCGCCAGGAAAGCCACCGGACCGGGGGTTTGAGCACACTATCGAGCTTGAGCAGGGCATCCAGGCAGTGATCACTACCCCCTATAGGCACCCCAAGGCCTATCGAGATGAGATTGAGCGGGCTATCCAGGAGTTGCTGGCTCTTGGGAACATTCGATCGAGCATGAGTCCTTTTGCTTCTTCTATGGTGTTTGTGAAGAAGAAGGATGGTACATTGAGGATGTGCATCGACTACAGGGTGAGGATTGATTACAACAGCCTCAAGTTCTTTTTGGAGAAAAAGCAGCTACAAGAGAGGCAGTAGAAGTGGATCAGTAAGATCCAAGCATATGACTTTGACATTGAGTATGTCAAGGGTAAGAACAACGTGGTGGCAGATGCGCTTTCACGTAGACCAGCCATGTTGTCTCTTATGAGCTTGGATACAGATTGGAGGGCTCGACTCTTAGTAGAGTACTCTAAGGATAGGTTTGCATGTGAGGTTCTGGATGGGCAGGTAGTAGATGACAGGTACAGGGTGGTCGATGAGATCATCTATTACAAGGACCGGATCTTCTTGACTGAGGGGTCTTAGCTCAAGAAGAAGATGCTCCAAGCATCACATGATTCACCTTTGGCAAGACATCAGGGGTTTACCAAAACTTACAAGGCCATTAGGGAGAGGTTTTCATGGAAGGGCCTAAAGGAGGACATACTCCAACATATCCAGGAGTGCGACGTTTGCCAGAGGAACAAGGGGGAGATGAGCCATCCTGCGGGTTTATTGCAACCTCTTCCCATTCCGAAGGGGAAATGGGAGAGAATTTCGATGGACTTCATCACAAGGTTGCCCGTGGTACAGGGCAAGGATTGCATCTTTGTCATCGTTGATCGACTGATGAAGTACGCCCATTCCTTTGCCATATCCGCACACTACACAGTAACACAAGTGGGCGAGTTGTTCTTCAAAGAGGTTTTCAGGCTACATGGTCTTCCTAAGACCATCGTCAGTGATAGGGACAGCCGTTTCATGGGCGGGTTTTGGCAGGAGTTTTTTCGGCTAGTGGGGACAGAGTTGACACTGAGTACCAGTTATCACCCACAAACAGACAGACAGACATAGATAGTTAACAAGTGGCTGGAGGGCTACTTGCATAACTATGTCAGTGGGCAACAGCGAGCATGGCTGAAATGGCTGCATCTAGGGGAGTACTGCTACAATGCTTCACATCACATGTCCATTGGTATGTCACCATTCTATGCTTTATATGGGTATCATTCTTTATCTTTTGTTGACGTGATGTTTGATGATAGCAAGGCTCCCAGAGCCAGGATATGGATCCAAGAGAGTCATGATATTCTCCAAGCTCTCAAGGATAACATGGCTACAACACAGAACCAACAGAAGCTGTATGCCGACAGGGGTCGGGTGGAGAGACAGTTCGAGGTAGGGGACATGGTCTACCTACAGTGACAGCCATACCGACAGTCGTCACTAAAGCAGAAGGGGGCTTAGAAGCTTAAGCCCCGCTTTTATGGGTTGTACAGGGTGATACGTAGGGTTGGACAGGTTGCATATGAGTTGGAGTTGCCCCAAGGAAGCAAGATTCATAACGTTTTCCATGTATCATGCCTGAAAAAGGCATTAGGGTAGCAGGTGATAGTGACAGATGAGCTACCACCCATGGATGATGAGGGGCATTTGGTATTGCAGCCGAAGGTTATCATTGATACCAGGGAGAGGCAGCTGCGGAGCAGGATGGTCCAGGAATTCTTGGTGGGGTAGAAGAATTTGCCGGATGAGGATGCCACTTGGGAGAGTGAGCAGATCTTACAGCACCCATCACTTCAGTTGCTTGAGGACAAGCAACATTTTGCTGGGGGAGACTGTAATATTCCTAATTAGCCATGGCTAATTGGAATATTAGATTTTGTTCAATTTTTGCCTTCTATAGTTATTTGTAAATAAAAAAAGTGAGGAAGGGGGACATAACTCACTTTTAAAATAAATTGTCACTTCCTAGTAGCACAATGTTGTGACTTAGAGGGGAGCCAAGGGGGCCAAAGGGGGAAGCAGAAATGGAGCCCATGCAGACACATGGAGGGACTGCGCAGGAGGGAAGAAACACGTGGCAAGAGAGGAATCACACAGGAGGAGGTGAGCCTTGGGATTGAGAGAGGCAAAGGCTATAAAGGAGAGAGGAGCCCCCTCATTTTGATCATTCTAGTTATGAGCATTTGTGATAGTCATTTCGACTTAGAGCATGCTGGCTGTTTAGCTAGTCTGTGGCATTGTTTAGTGCATTGAGTGTCTCCATTCGGAGATGTCACCCTTAGCTTCGGGGGACTTCGAGTGCCTGCTCGGGCAAGGTATTTCCATTGGCATTCCAACAGTAGTTTCATCAGCATTTCAGCAGCAGTTTCATCAGCATTTCAGTAGTAGTTTCATAGTGTCTTTGAGGAACTGCACAGAACCCCAAGGGGGTGATTTTCAGGGGTTGGCCATTTCAGAAAAGCTTTCTGGGTTTTTCTGGGTTTCTTGAGTATAGCATGAATCCAGAGTTTTAGCTTTTTCCAAGGAGGGGAGCAGTCCCAAATCATCATTTGTTTTCTAGCAGCAACATCCACGCAGAGAGGCCATTCTTGTCATTCTAAGAGTATTTCTTCACTTGCCTTGTGCAAGTCGAGGTGCCATCTGTCTAATCACTTCTTGTACTCATTTATTGCTCAGTATAATAAAATGGCTTAGCATTTCTCGCTGCATTTCTTGTGTATCTGCTTATATTCCCCGTTTACATTATTATGTGTTGTTCCACTATTATTTTATCACTTCTGGGTTATTATATCATTTGCACATATTTGGTTGGAGTTTTTGCTGGGGTTTGTGGTATATTCCGAGTTAGGAATATTACACCCCTAAAAAGCAGTTGATAGGTATGTCAAAGTTGGCTCTTCATCCATAAAAGAGGTTGTGGCTACTTGTTCATCCGAACATTCCGAACCTCTATCAATCCTTCCTATGCCTCGTATCCCCATAATAGATTTTGTATGCCTTGAACCTGATGACCCTCCTGTTGATTTAACCATCTTTGATCCCTCTCCTGCCATACCTTCCACCCCATTAAAAAAGAGAAAACCTTATGTGGACAAAGAAGCCCCCCTCTTTGTGACCTTGCTAGCACGTTTGTCATTGAATGTGTTTTTCCTGCCTCACTCAAGTTGTTACCCTCCATCCTTCACAACCTTTGCCCATGGACTCTCAGAATCTCTTTCTCTATGAACCTCTTAATAAAGAAGGACTCTTGCTCCTCATTTTAATAAGAACATCAACCCTACATTCAAGAAGAAAAAACTAAATTCCTGGGTTGGTGGAGAAGGTTTGCAACAATTAGAAAAGGGCACAAAAAATGGGAAGAAAACCTAACAAGGAGAAATGAGATGAAGCCACTTCCATGGAGAAAATATTAGGAAAGGAGAAAACATTATAACAATAGTTCAAGGACCAACCAAATGTAAGAAAAGAATGAAAGAAATATACAGACAATAAGGCGGAGGAAGCACTTTCACACACTTCTCAATGAAAACAATTTCTTGGAATATAAGAAGTTTGGGGAACCCCATCAAAACCATAGCAATAAAGGACATAATTAGGAGTGAGTGTTGGGCCGCCAAATTAACATATACTTTCACTCCATTTTCACCTTTATCCTCATTTCATCACATTTTCACCTATATTTCCATTACCATATGGATTCATATTTTCATTTTCCAAAGTTATTTATTTAATGTATTTAAAGTGAATTTATGGTTAAAAGTTAGAAAAATAACATGTATTTGCTTATAGCTACAGGTGGAATGAGTTGGTGACATGTGTAGGTGATTTGGAAGGTTTCAAGACACTCTTATATGTCCTCCAAGACTCAAATTCGAATTCTCTTGAAGATTTGAAGGAGATTTGGGATAGGGGTCATGCATATCTCATGGAGAAAAAGCATGCATAAAGGAATATGTGTCTCATATTGGTTGTAACCATATGAAGGATTTGTGGAACTAGGAGGGATTAATGGATCTCCATTAATGAGTTAGTTACTTATGTTTTTGTATAAATAGAAGTACCTCCTCCATTCCAAGGGAGGACTCTTGGAACATGTATTTTAACTTACGATGGAATAGAATAAAGTTTTCTTTCGATAATTTTAGATATAAATTGTTTTAATGTAGTATATGAATTTATGGAATAGTTTGTTGCTTTGTTCTTAAGAGAATTGAGCTCACTCTAAAAGGATCAAAGAAACATTTTATTTCATTATAGATTTTATTTTCATTTAATTACGTAGATGTTTGAAGATTTTTCATTATTAATGAATGAATTCTAGTTTAAATCTTATCAACATATGAAAGGACAAACAAGGGTCTAAGTTATGCTCTCTTCCATTTGATATGAGTAATAATTGAAATTCATTTTCTTTTATAGTTTCAATTGCTTTATTGAATTTCCAGTTTTCTAACAATGTCATTAATGATGAATGAATTTTTAATGAAAAACAACAAGGACCTCCTTAGTTAGGAGCCTCTTCTATTATTTGTTTATGCATCTTAAGTTATTGTCCATTAGTGGTTTTTAATTTTTGTTCATGAAGTAGTATTCTAGAATAAGGACAAATCTGGTTCTCCTAAGTTACGAGCCACTTATCCTACTTATTACATATTGAATTAGAAATTACATAGTTAAATTTTATATTTGTAATATGCACTTCTAATTAGTTTATAAATGCATTCCCTTGAGTTTCCATAACTTATCTTCTAAAGCCGATTATAGTTGCATTTGAGGTCCCATATATTTTGGTTTGCTTCTAAGTTTTACGAAACCCCCAGGCTGACAACTAAATAATAGGGATTTAACATACAATTAAATCACTCAACATTTTGGCGTTGTTGTTAGGGAAGCAAACTTAAATGTAACTAAGTTAGGAGGATTATTTAAGAAACATTTTCTTTTAAGGTCATTTCATTTGTGGTTAGATGCGTTTAGGCATTTTTCATTTAAGTTTATTTGCATCTACATATAGAAAACATAGAACATTACAATCAGGAACCCCTATTCATTAAAAAAAACAAAATTCAAATTGCAAAAACAAGATCTGAAGAGCTTCGTGCTATGATAGTTGAAAAAAAAAAAAAAAAAATCACATTCAAATTTGTTTTCAACTAGTCAATCTTCATGATCATGTCTAGGAACTCAATAGGAATTATTTTTCAAACTTGGATATAAATCTATTCATGATCTTGTTGCACAAATGCATGCATTGGAAATTCTCTTATACTTAAGAGAATGTTTGATTTATTTTTCAATAGAATAGGACTAACAAATAATAATAAAAAAAAAAACAAGTTTTTGTGACTTTTAGGATAAATTTGAAATTTTGTGGTGTAGTAAGAACCACCCATTTACTAACCCTTGCAGGAAAAATTTGCAATAAAACAAACGATTGTGAACGAGGAGCACAAGCGAAAGTGGAAGAATGATAGTTTCAGGTAAGCGAAGGTAGAAGAATGATAGTTTTAGGTAAGAGATCGATTTTTTTCATTTTATATTTTGCATCCAATTTTTTAAAAGAGAGGAATCAACTAATAAGAACTTGAGTATGCTCTCTTCCTACGCTTTGTGTGACCTAGAGGATCAAAAAAAAAAATCATGTTAGTATATCTTTTGCTAAAAGAAAAATTGATTATTCTCTTTCATTATTTGTTTTCTTTTATATATAATATATATAATATATATATATATATATATATATATATAATATATATATATATTATATTAAAGTGAAAAAAAATATTTGCTCATTTAAACAAATTTGAAATAATAAAAATAAATAAAAACACAAAAACGAAAATGAGAATAAAGCAAATTTAAACAAATAAAGAAAAATCATGGAAGCCAAAGAAACCAATTGCTACAAATGTTATGTGTGATTTTGAAAAAATGAAAGATAGTTGTGCATTCTACTGATTTTGGAAAAAAAAACGAATTTCACCTTGCAGTTACCTAAGCAGAGGTTAAAAACGTCATTTTTAAAACGCACTTTGTGACCAAATGAAAACAAATCTCAAAAATCTAAAACATGGGTGGTTTTTTTTTTTTTTGTCAGAATGGTGTGAAATATGTATTTTCGAGATTTTTTCTCAAAATTCGTAACCGTTTGAGATATTTTTCAGGATTGAGCCTTATTTTCCAGGTTGCGTGAAAAAAAAAAAGAAAAACGGTTTTCAATTAAATGCAACGAGCAGCCAAGGCCAAGGCCACACCCATCCAACGACCCAGCCACAGAGCCATGGCCAGCCACCAAACAGTGTTGCCAAGCTGCAAAGAAAATAAAATAAAATCAATCAATAAATTTAAAAAATAAAAATTGATAAAAATAAAATATTTAATAATTAGATAACAAAAAAAATATTAATTATTAAAAAAAACAAAACAAAAACAAAAACTTACTGCAGAAATTTTTAGAAATGATATTTTCTCCATGATTACAACCTGCAACAAATATATATATATATATATATATATATATAATCATAAACATTTCCCAAGGTTTTATAGAATAAAATTTGGTTAAAAATCCACTTTCTAGGCAAAAATGATAAGTTCAAAAATATGAAAAATGATTTGGCAAATAATTTGGAATCCCATTTTCCTAAATATCTTGGAAATGATGAATTCAAAAGATCTGAAAAATGATTTGGAAAATATTTTGGAATCATATTTTCTTAAAAATCTTGGATTTAGATTGGCCACTTGTCAAGTTGTTTCAATTTTCATTTTTAGAATAATTAAAATTTCCAAAATTCCATTAAATTCATAAGTATGACTTGTGATCTATTTGTAAGTCATTCAAATTCCACAATGGAGGCCATGAGTTCAAACCTTGGGGGGATTGGAATTTGTTAATTGTTTTACAATTTTGACACAACATTAAAACAACAATTTTGCCACCACATGGTGGCGCAACATTGGCCAATATTGCACATTCATCACCACATCAAAATGTCAAAATGTCACATCATCCATTTTCCATGTCACCCACTGCCACATCACTATTACACAGTCACCCTCCATCTTCTAGCTCATTTTTCAACGCTGAAAATGGATTGAGAAGAAGAACGATAAGGGTGCTTCATCTATAGGATTATCGTTTTGCAAAATGCCTTGAAGAGAATCCTGTAGATGGAAGATTAAATCCTATAGACATGCGTTTTCGTTTCATAAAGTATTTTTATATGATCATGTTTCTTTGAGTCTTGCAGGCACAGAAACCAACAACATCACAAATTGGAAAATTTGAGGTCATGGATCAGCCAAAGAAGTTAGACAAGATTTTTAGATGCAGAAAGGGCTCAATCTTGCAACTGAGAAACCTCATGACAATCTTCACCATTTCACCCAAATTTCAAATAAGCACAACTTTCTTATATGACATCAGATTTCGACGATTCAAGTGTCATTGGAAAGATGTCGATGATATCTACATAATGAAAAAGATATCATTAGAATTTGAAACATTTAAATAATAAAAAAATTGTTGACAAGATATAACAGGTAAAATGAGGCACTAATTTCGACACAGGTATAAATTCTTTCAGTTTTTCTTTCATGAATTTGTTTTATTACCAATTATCAGTTTTTTTTTGTAAATGTCATAAATAGAGAGATTGGTCGCCTCTCTTTTATGATAAACTTACATTTCATTGTAGAAAAAGTACTAAGTTTTTGCAGGTTCCAAGAAGATAAAAATATGACCATAAGCAAACATTGTCTTCTAAAGACCTCATTTCAAGCATGAGGAGATGCTTTTGGGTAAGCCAAGGGGGAGAATGTCATCATATCTATCAAATCAATGAAAAGCCTCTCAAAGACCACATTTCCTTCACAAGAAAATGATTAAAGCAGCAACAAAGATGAAACATCAATGCATGAGCACATGATGTCAGATCAGATCCATTACTTACAAGACTTTCAGATGCCAATGTCTCCATTCCATCCATGCTTCTTCATTCAATAAAACATTCGCCTCATTTCCCTTTACATCCATCATTGTATTCCTCCTTTTTCAGTAAATAAAATCTT
Organism: Pinus taeda; assembly: GCA_000404065.3. NCBI lineage: Eukaryota > Viridiplantae > Streptophyta > Pinopsida > Pinales > Pinaceae > Pinus > Pinus taeda. The sequence goes on from APFE030419107.1 coordinate 26,882, forward strand.
CATTGCATTCTCACTTTTTTCAGTCAATAAATTTTCCTTCATAGTCATTTTCCTACCTCACTTTCATTAACCTGTAACCCATCAATAAAAACATTCAGCTCCTGTACAAACCTGATTCATTCCATTTCCTTTTATTTTTCCAAATAAACCTTGATCCACTGCAAAATTTCTCATCCATAATCCTTCAAAATTATTGTTTCATGATTGAGTTAGATGATGGAGGATTCCTTAAGGCCTCCCTTCTAACAGGTCTTGGCCTATTGACATCAGCACATTATCTAGGTGTAGAAATTCCCACTATAGATCAACAGATTATGCAATAGATTAAAGCAAAATACAAGATTTACTTCCACAACAAACTTTACGGAAGCTTTATCACATATGAGCAGTATCAAACAAGAACATATATAACTAAGAATGAGAAGCAATCACACATAACACAGAATAAATAACCCGGGGAAAGCCTCAACCTAAAACCCCAACTCTGTATTATCACACAAGTGGAAATATAGTCTGGATTGCAAAAAGAATAAGCTCACAAGCTATTATGTTCTCTTTGCAATCCCTCTGTTGCTCATAGACAATCAAAGGCCTCTCTTAAACCTTCTCCTCTACCCTCCAAGCCTCCTATATCTTTGCACAATTTTCCTTGGGGTCCAATGCAACCACTTGTGTGAATTGGCCTCTTCACACACTCACTAACCTCTAATCTAACTGTAATCCAGAAGGATATAATTCCTTCTGCATGGATGAGATTCCTTTATAGGAAAAATCCTCCAACTAATAGTACATTGTCTCATCATCTGATCTCAACTGGGTCTCTGACTGAACTGACATGCATGAGTTATTTATGAGAGAATATTCAGTTATCTGGAGAGCAACAATCGCATGCATGCAAGCATTAACTAACTGAACTCACAATTAATTCTACAAATTGTTAGAACTAATCTAACTGGACTTGACTTAGTTAACTGAGCTAACTATTTACAACTCATCCTTATCTCTTTAATTGATGGATAAATTCCTCAATCAATGGAGAAATTGTTGCATGTCCTCACATAGACTTCATGTTTGATTTTCCACAACTAATTAACTCATGGTAAATTAATTAATTATTTTACAAACAGTTGTTAAGATCAAATTCGAATTTTACTTCTCAATTTTAGTCCAGGGACTGACTAAAATTGGAATCCATCCCAAAATGCTATTTATAGCAATGTTATTTTTAGCATTTCTTGTTGCTATTTTCAACACTCCCTCTCAACAAGAAGGACATTCAACTCGAACCCAATCCTGTACCTTTCGAATGTTCTGCATGCAACACTTCTTCCAAGTGTTGTTACTCCAGCAACTCTAAGAAAAAAAAAACTCCCAACTGACCTTCTTATCGGGCTAGAAACATCCTCTAATGTTGAAGCTCCATCTGCCGCTGACAAGTTCTCCCTCTCTAACCTCTGAGCTGCTGCAACACTCCATGAATCTCGCACCGTTGCACACCTCTCTGTGCCATCCTGCACTGGTGCAACACTCTTGTGCCTCTCACATTGCTGCAACTTGCTAACTCTGCACAGTCTTGGGACTCCTGCACTATAGCTCTCTCTGCCGCTCCATCCCCATCTTTCTCTACCCACTCAGCTAGTCCTACTACTCCTCATCAGGGCTCTCGTAGCAGGGTCTAATCAAAGAGGTTGGGTACCTCAATGGTCCTGCCCCTATTCCAACCTTGTTGGGATTGTCACTCCACATCACCCCACCTCCGACCTAGAGGTATGGATGCATGTGATCCCTCTACCCACTTGGCTCCAAATTCCCCCCTACTAGAGGTCTTTGCATGAGTGGATACCTCCACTCAACCTCCTCTCGGCTTCTCCAGTTGTGGCTGCTCCACAAGCTCCGAAGCTGCTTCACCAATTGTGGTTCCTCCACAATTGTCTGAGACTTCTTCTCGCGCTGCATATTGAGAGGTAATGTACTCTCCCTATCAACCACCAAGTATCTAACCTTTGCCTTTCTCCTCAAGGCTTTGCATGCATCTTGTACGTCAAGTGCATACAGGTTCTTGTCTAGCACACCAATCTGTTTCATCTTTCCCGTCGTCACGAGATTTTCTGGAAAAAGAGCTTATTTTAAATCAGCGATTTCTCCCTCATTCGAACTCCAATTCAGCCTTTTTTTTTTTTTTGATTTTGGGTATTTTTCTGCAAGGAATCTAGATTTTCTATTTGTTTCAGAAAAAAAATTCACAAAAAATTGCAGATCTGCTTTGAAAACTCGCGGCCCAAAACTCAAAACTTTGAAATCTCCTCTAGTATATTGTTCTCCACTTTGATCACCTTTGCTCTGATACCATGTAGAACTTTTTCTACAAAACCTCGCTCTGATACCATGTAGAAATTCCCACTGTAGATCAATAGATTATGCAATAGACTAAAGCAAAATGCAAGATCTACTTCTACAACAAACTTTGCGGAAGCTTTATCACATATGAGCAGTATCAAACAAGAACATATATAACTGAGAATGAGAAGCAATCACACATAACACAGCCTAAAACCCCAACTCTATATTATCATACAAGTGGAAATATAGTCCGAATTACAAAAAGAATCAGTGCACAAGCTGTCATGTTCTCTCTGCAATCCCTCTGTTGCTCATAGATAGTCAAAGGCCTCTCTTAAACCTTCTCCTCTGCCCCCCAAACCTCCTATTTCTTTGTGCAATTTTCCTTGGGGTCCAGTGCCACCACTTGTGTGAATTGGCCTCTTCACACGCTCACTAACCTCTGATCTAACTGCGCAATCCCGGAGGAGATAATTCCTTCTACATGGATGAGTTTCCTGTATAGGAAAAATCCTCCAACTAATAGTACATTGTCCCATCATTTGATCTCAACTGGGTCTCTGATTGAACTGACATGCATGAGTTATTTATGAGATAATATTCAGTTATTTGGAGAGCAACAATTACATGCATGCAAGCATTAACTAACTGAACTCACAATTAATTCTACAAATTGTTAGAACTAATCTAACTGGATTTGACTCAGTTAACTGAGCTAACTAATTACAACTCAATATTACAACTCATCCTTATCTCTTTAACTGATGGATAAATTCCTTAATCAATGGAGAAACTGTTGCATGTCCTCACATAGACTTCATGTTTGATTTTCCATAACTAATTAACTCATGGTAAATTAATTAATTATTTTACAAACAACTGTTAAGATCAAATTTGAATTTTACTTCTCAATTTTAGTCCAGGGACTGACTAAAATTGGAATCCATCCTGAAATGTTATTTATAGCAATGATATTTTCAACACTTCTATTCTTAGCATTTCTTGTTGTTATTTTCAACACTAGGTTCAAGGCTAGAGTCCTTAGTAGTACCTTGAGGCTTGTATGCCTTAATGACAGGCTCTCTCAGCACCAATCATGGGAATACACCAATTTCCCTTGATCGTTGGATCTTGCAAGTGGTTCTACATTAGCTCATCTATTCACCTTTCGCAAGATGTACTTAGGTACCTTGACACTCATTGACATTAATGTTGATTTTCCTCGCATTGGTTAACGACATGCACTAATGGTTGGTAATCCAAGGTCTTCTCTTCATGATCGATATCGACACATTTATTTGCATGATTAGAATTGTACCGTCGGGTGTTGTAACGATTGAAGACTATATCATTTTAGAACTTTGCGTCAAATCAATTTGTCATAATAGCAATAAATATTCAAACATTGTCATCAACAAAAAGAACACAGAAGAAGATCCAAATTCATTTGTTTACATACTCCATGATCCAACAACATCAACATCTACAACTCATGTACATTGACTGTAAGTGAAGGTATGTGGTTTTCTAACTTTTAGTCATGCAATTCCTTAAAATGCTTAAAATTGTAACTTTGGAAGTTCCTCGCTTCCTTTTTCAAATTGTCATATCTCTAGTTGAAGGGGGAATTCATGTTCATACCTCATATTCACATTTCATGACATATATCACATTCATATTCCATTATCACCTTTCATAAGTCATATATGTCCTTTATACACATGCCATCCTAACCAACATACTTTTCCAAACAACTACTATTGCATTATGAATCAAAACATTACATGTTTTGTAAATGATGATCATAGAATGAATGGTTGATTAAATGTTTTCAAAGTCCTTTGATGCAACACAAAAATAACAAAAGTATTGTTACACAAGAACCAATACTAATAAAAGTTGGTTGCCACACAAGAACCAACAAAATTTATATGTTGCAATCAAATATTTTTCAAAAGGACACTTTGCAAAAGGAACAAAGCTATCAAATGATTATGCGAAGATGAAAGAAGAATTAACATCAGCCAAATTTCATATAAAAGGAAGACAATTCAAAAGATCAAGTCATGATTAAAGTAAATCAATGCAATAGATTGCATGAGGACATGCAATAACTTAAGTTGGAGGATATGTTGGGCCGCCAAATTAACATACACTTTCACTCTATTTTCACCTTTATCCTCATTTTGTCACCTCATTTCATCACATTTTCACCTATATTTCCATTACCATATGGGTTCATATTTTCATTTTCCAAAGTTATTTATTTTATGTATTTAAAGTGAATTTATGATTAAAAGTTAGAAAAATAACATGTATTTGCTTATACCTAAAGGTGGAATGAGTTTGGTGACATGTGTAGATGATTTGGAAGGTTCCAAGACACTCTTATGTGGCCTCCAAGACTCAAATTCGAATTCTCTTGAAGATTTGAAGAGAGATTTTGGATAGGGGTCAAGCATATCTCATGGAGAAAAATCATGGATAAAGGAATATGTGTCTCATATTGGTTGAACCATATGAAGGATTTGTGGAACTAGGAGGGATTAATGGATCTCCATTAATGAGTTAGTTGCTTATGTTTTTGTATAAATAGGAGTACCTGCTCCATTCCAAGGGAGGACTCTTGGAGCATGTATCCTAGCTTATGATGGAACAAAATAAAGTTTTCTTTCTATAATTTTAGATATAAATTGTCTTAATGTAGTATATGAATTTATGGAATAGTTTGTCACTTTGTTCTTAAGAGAATTGAGCTTACTCTAAAAGGATCAAAGAAACATTTTATTTCATTATAGATTTTATTTTCATTTAATTACTTAGATGTTTGAAGAATTTTCAATATTAATGAATGAATTTTAGTTTAAATCTTATCAGCATATGAAATGACAAACAAGGGTCTATGTTAGGCTCTCTTCCATTTGATTATGAGTAATAATTGAAATTCATTCTCTTTTTTCTAGTTTCAAGTGATTTTCTAAATTTCCAGTTTTCCAACATTGGCATTAATGATGAATGAATTTGTAATGAAGAACAACAAGGACCTCCTTAGTTAGGAGCCTCTTCTATTATTTGTTTATGCATCTTAAGCTATTGTCAATTAGTGGTTTTTTATTTCTGTTCATGAAGTAGTATTCCAGAAGAAGGACAAATTTGGTTCTCCTAAGTTAGGAGCCACTTCTCCTCCTTATTACATAAGGAATTAAAAATTACTTAGTTAAATTTTATATTTGTAATATGCACTTCTAATTAGTTTATAAATGCATTCCCTTGAGTTTCCATAACTTATCTTCTAAAGATGATTATAGTTGCATCTAAGGTCCCATATATTTTGGTTTGCTTCTAAGTTTTATGAAACCCTCGAGTTGACAATTAAATAAAAGGGATTTAACAGACAATTAAATCACCCAACAGTGAGAAAGATGAGATCCTATCCCTTCTCGAAACAAAAATGGATGTAAGCGAATTTGAAAAATCCAAACAACTTTTTTGGGCCAACTTCAAAAGTGCAATAGCCAATGTGAGAGGCACCTCGAGAGGGCTCACCACCCTGTGAAACCCATATAAATACCAAGAACTTGAAACAACAATTAATTAGTCCTAGATCTAAATTGTTTTGAAAGACCTATCCTCCAATAATGTCTATGCAATATACAACATATATTTTCCAACATTATATGCTGAGAAGGCAGAATTTTGGAACAGATTAGACAACCAAAAAATCTCTAACACTTATCAAGAAGTCATAATAGGAGGATATTTTAACACAGCAATATCTTCCAAGGAGAAAATAGGAGGTAGCATAATCGGCGTTCCATACTATTGAGAAATGGCAACAAGAAATTTCAGTTTAGTTTGTCCTTGAATTAAACTGAGAATTAAAATCAAATTCTATTCTCATAGGATCTTGTAAATAGTTAATTAAGTTTAATTAACTTAATTAGCTTAGGAATTTCGAGTTGGAAATCTTTCTGTAGTCATGTATAAGTTCTCCCTAAGTTTTAGGGGTCAAGTATGAGTAAATTGAGTTGGAAATTAGATCACTCAGTTTACTAAGTTAAGTTCAGTTAAATTAGTTCTAAATTGTTTTTGGAACTAGTAGAGGACTAATAGTTAGTTGGTGTACTAAGGCATCCACTAGTGCTACTCCAGCTAACTAAAGATTCCCTCATGAGAAACTCATGCATGTCTATTCTGAGAAAGACCCAGTTGAGACTAGAGTGCAGGGACAATGTACAATCAGTGGTATTATTTACTGGAGTGTAAATATTGTGCGTGCATCAAAGATTGATCCTATGTTTGATCGCACAGTTTTGGAACCATGAATTCCCTTTAAATACAGACTATTCATCCTAGGAATTATGTAAGAGATTAGGAGCTTGGAAAGCTATAGAATTGGCTAAGTATTGGCCAAGAGCTAGCTTGTGATCTGAGAGAGTTGAGCATACTTGTGCGGAATTGTTCTAGTGAGAATAAGCTTTGTATCTTCTCTCATATTTATAATATATGCAATACAGATAGTGGGGTTTTGAGTAGTGGCTTTCCCCAGATACATCTTGTGTTATGTGCCATTGATTTATCTTCTTCATGTCCTGATTGTTTTCATCGATCTATTGGCTTTTGTTGGTTGAAAGTAGAAGTAGATTCTTGTCCTTTGCTTTAGTACATTGCATGATCTTGTGAATCTACAGGATTTTCTACTTGGTATCGGAGCTTATAACAATATAGTAGAAGAGATTTTGAAGTTTTGAGTTTTGGGTTACATGTGAAATTCGAATTTGCAATACATACTTCCAGATCGACAGATGGTATTCTATGGTTTGTGCCTCGAGTATGCCTTGGAAGGTAGCTCAAATTTTATGGCCTGGAAGGACAAAATGGAGGTTGTGCTAGAGGATAATGGCTTGAAGGAATTCATTTATCAAGAAATTCCTAAGCGAGCAACATCGGATGCCCAAAATTTGGTCGAATGGAAGAAGTGTGTGGTGAAGGCGAGGCAGATAATCCATGAGGGAGTTTGAGACCACATTGTCTCAAGTCTCCGTGGAAAGGAAACTCCGTATGATATGTGGAAAGCATTGACAGACATGTATTAGAACAATAATTACCAAAGGAAATTGGCACTGAAGGACAAACTTCGAAAAATCAAAATGGAAAAAGGCGAGACTATTCCAAAATACTTGAACAAGTTCACTCAATGTCGTGATGAACTTGGAAGTCTTGGAATCACGGTTGCCGAGGATGATATGGTGAGTCTTTCTCTTCTAGGACTCCCAAAGAGTAGGCATTGTTATCAGGACTCTGTCAATGATCAGGAGAAGCTGCCAGATTGGGAACGACTGTGCTTGGATTTGATGTAGGAGGAGATCTGGAGGAACACCATGGATGGCTCTTCATCAAAGACTGATGATGAAGAGAATTGTTCCTTAGCGATTAAGGTGAAGAAGGGGAAAGGGAAAGCTTCCCATTCCAAATCAGATTCTTATCATGGAGGTAAGAAGAAAGACATGACAAAAGTTAAGTGCTTTCATTGTCATGAGCTGGGCCATTTTTCTACTAATTGTCCACTGAAGAAGTCCTCAGGTGGAGCAGCGGGTGAGGCTTTGGCCTCTCAATCCGAATTGGAATTTTCCCTCATTGCATGCATGGTGTCATCAATGATGGGAAGTGTATGGTACTTAGACAATGGAGCTTCATTCCACATGACTGATGACAAAGAGTTATTCAAGGACCTAGAGGAGAAAGATCCCTAGATGCATATCAAGATGGGTGACGACAGGAAGTATAGTGTCACTGGATTGGGCATGATTACTTTTTAGAGGAAGCATGGGGCTCCACTCACCTTGAAGAATGTTATGTATGCCCCCGAGCTAAATAATAACTTGGTATCCATTGTCATGCTTGAGGATAGAGGTTATGATGTGATCTTCTCGAATGGAAGGGTGTTCCTTCAACACATAGCCACGGGTCAAGTAAAGAAGATAGGGATTTGGGTGAAGAATCTTTATAAGTTGAAGGTAGAGGATTGTGTTGCTTTGAGCACAAAAGCAGAAAGGGTGCAGAGTCGAGAAGTTGACGAGTTGTGGCACAGGCGATTGGGCCACTTGCATCATGGGGCTTTGAAGATATTGCAACAAATCTCTACTGGTATTCCCAAATGTATGCTTGAGCAAGTTGATACACGCAAGGGGTGTACTTTGGGAAAGTACACCAAGTCTTCCTTTCATGACAAAGACAGTCAAGTAGAAGTTATTCTCGAGCGAGTCCATTCAGATGTGTGTGGACCATTCTCGACAGCATCCACAACCAAACACAGGTATTATGTTACATTTGTTGATGACTATTCTCATAAATGTTGGATATTTTTCATGCAAAAAAAGGATCAAACTTTCACAAATTTTTGTGAGTTTAAAGTATTGGTGGAGAAAGAATCAGGCAAGAAGGTTAAAGCTCTATAGAGTGATAACAGTGGTGAGTATGTCTCAAATGAGTTTAAGAACTTATGTGCAACGGAAGGGATTAAACGAGAGTTGATGATACCCTATAACCCTCAACAAAATGGGGTGGCCAAGAGGAAGAACATAAGCGTATTAGGGGTAGCGAGGGTGTTGTTGAATGATCAAGGCCTACCACTGCACTTGTGGGCTGAGGCATGCAACACACCAGTTTATGTTTAGAATCGTAGCATGTTGGCTTAAGGGGGCCTGACACAGGTTCAGAGTTAATTTGCCAGACAAATCCCTACACAATTGGCCCTTTCGGAATCAGCCCTTGGAGCGAAGACTGAAGTCTCACCAGAAGCAGTATGGGGGGATTCTGGAAACAAGTTTTTGCACCCTCGATATGTCTGAGGTGTCGATTTAGTCCAACTGAGCCTACCTTCTCGTAGGTCGCTTCACGCATTGTTCTGACCTACGATACCTTTGCGATCCATTAGAATCGCCCTTCACGCAGCCCTAACCAGGGGCTAAGATTCTTTCGCGTTGCTAAGGCAACGATCTACCCTATTTCCCCAAGTTACACCGCATATCCTACTTATCTTCTTACAATTGTTAGTTAACTTCGCGTAAACAGATACTTTATCTCACATTTACTTAATCAACATAGTTATATATGTTCACACTCCATATAGACAACATAAATGCAATTTATACCCCATATGTTCGATACATAAAATAGGAAATAAATACACAGAATTGATATGAAAGCTTCTCTTTATTAATGCTTCCTCGGTTACAGACTCGACTCACCCTGTGCACTTAGCTGCAGGGGTCCGCGCACTCAACTGTGGACTACTAGGCCTCTGCGCACTCAGCTACAGAGCCTTCTCCTACTCTACGACCCAATGACTCGACTCTACAATTGGATCTTTCGCTATCCTTCTATTCCATCCTCAGATCCTATTGACTTATTTACAACTTAGGGCCTCGCTCTATTTATACAATCCCATGGTCTGCGGACCATGGGTAGATCTCTAAAGTCGACATTACATTACAAAATTGAGGGCGGACAACCCTATGACTCATTTACAACTTTGCGTTGCGTGCCCACAAATTACGGAGTCTTTACATCAGATTTACATCTTTTGACCGAAATCTGGGCTTTAAGCCCCAAAACTTCCCTTGGGGGATCCCACGCTCAATAGGCCCCCAACACAAACATTGTGAATCGCCCTTGAGTCACTTTGTCGGTGTGGAGATCTTCATGTGGAGACCTCCCAACTTTATTTGGATTGTTGCAAGATAGGAAGCGCACTGAGCAGCTGCCTGTTGTATCTCCTAAACGCATTGTTCCGAGACTGTTGTAGCTAAACTGCTGCCTTGTACCTATTCCTACATTCCTTGCATCTGCGCGAGCTTGGCTTCAATCGAGGCTATACTGACAAACACCTCATCGATCCATGGTTGTACGTACGCCTTCAAGACAACTTCATTATGTCGCGCAGCATCTACCTGCTCCTTGAGCGCTTTTGCCTGATGCATCTGCGCGAGCCTCTTTGTAAGGGCCACCTTCTGCGAGGTCCATTTTATGTCATCATACCATTGCTGCATCTCGCGCGCGTTTGTTTCTAGGCGCTGTATGTTCGGGTCCTCCTGTAGAGTGGTGAGGACCTCGAATGATTCTTTAAAAAGTTTGGTGCAGTCCTTCATTGCACTACTGATTTCCGCTATTCCTGCTATAATGGCGCTGGCACGCTGCTCTTTTACCTCTAGTGGAGTTGAAGGTTGCACCTTCAATGATAGCTTAGCTATCTGAAGGTTTAACTGTAGCTAAACTTTAGCCATCTCTTCTTTCGCCTCGCGCACCCCCGCTGCTAATCTCCAAATGCACGCCTCTGCTGGGATGGCCAACTCTAGGACCATGTGGCAAGCTTCCTCGACCACTTGTACTAGCTACCTACTCTGTGTGACAACCTCATCGCGCTACAAGCTCAGTTGTTCCATATTAATCTGTGCTTTGTCATCACCTGGAGTGTGTGATTCTCCCTGGTCCGCAGTTCTGCAATCACTCCATCCTGCAGAACATAGAGTGTCTATAGCGGGAGTGCAACCATGTTTATCCCAACTCCCTTTAGTGCATTAACCATAGGCCTGTCGGCCTTGTTTTCTATATCTAGTGCCCCATCTGGTAGCACTATAGTGTTGGTCGTGCGAGTGCGCATCATTTCCTCAGCCGCGGCCATGGCCACTACGAGGTTGGTTGATAGAGTACCAGCCTGAGGAGTGCGCATTTGCAACTCCTGTATCTGTGTCCGAAGGGCCCTCAGCACCATCTAGTTTTCCTCCACGAATTACCGGAAGGCCTCCGCGGTGACATCTTGCACCGTCTCTTATATGTCATGGAGATCCCCCTTAGTGAGGGTAATCGGGTCGAAGGAAGTCTTTGAGGCCTTTGAATTCTTCTGCGGCCCCCCCACTCTCTCAAGCCCCATTGTTTCAACAGTGTGGCTGCCGTCTGTGGGTCCATGCCACCGTCCTCTGTATCTGTTTCTTGTTCAGGTGAAGGTGACTTTTGGCCTTCACACTCATTTTCTGCTTCCTTTTGTTGCTCCTCTGTTGCCTTCCGCAACGTCCTGTGCCTCCTGCACCTTTGCTGTTGCTACTTCATTCCTTCTCTTCTCTGCCAACTGCGCCATCCGAAGTTTTGCCTCCTCCTTTTTCCTCTGCATAGCGGACTTCTCTAATTCCACCGTGGAGCTAGCTGGAGTGCGCCACTCCGGTGGTCATGATTCAAGCACGATGAATATGACATCTTTCGTGGCCAGGTAGGGGAGCTCATTCCATTTATTCGCGGGGTCCTTGCACACTCGGATATATACATGATGGAAGTCCGCCTTGAATTTAGTGAAGCTTTGCAGACTGTTATAGGCAATGGGTGATAACTGTGACTTGCTGTTAATCCCCATTTTGATGTTCGTCTCCATGAACACCCAAAATATCTTGTTGTCTCTAATCCTCTGTGCATCTTTAGTTTCCCACAACAAAACGTACTTAGTTGCCTACAGAAGGTCCTGTGCAATTGTTGGGAACTGGCTATCCTCGGGCAATTCCCAAGCCACCAGTACTATGGACAACATAAGCCATGCATAATGGAAAGTCTTCCCTTATTCCCGTTCCTCGCGACAATTTTCCAAGAATTCTCTGCAAAAGTAATCTACTCAGTTAAACTGGACCCCCTCTGTGCACTACGCGACAAGTGAAACCACCAACGCGGGCACCTCATGCGCGCGACACGTCGGTATAACCTTCCCAACTAGTATTTGTGTCGCGACTCTGACTGCGACGTTATTGGTACTGGAGATCTCGTACCCTCTCTTTTCTTCTCCAGCTTGAACTTCTTCTTCATGGCCTCCGTGATGGCCAAATCATCACTTTTACCCTCAGATATGTTCGCTGGATCCTCCCCTTTGGAAGGGATCCGGGTAATTCTATGAGTCAGATGATCTGTGATGGGGATGGGCTCCTCCAACCACAAACACCCATCATGCACCAGGCAGAGCAGCTGCCCGATGACAAAGATAGTCACTGGGGCGCAATGGTAACACTACAACAAATCCTTGTGATTAGCATCCTTTTTTACTTCTTTTTTTGCACCTAGAGCCCATTTTTAGTGCTATTTGCATCCATTTATCAAATATGGTGCAAAACTTGACACAAAATTTGCATCAAGTTTTGCACCAAATCTTACACCAAGTTTAGCACCAGGTATTGCAATAGGTTTTGCACCATGTTTTGCACCAAATTTTATGCCAAGTTCTATGTCATCCTTTGCACCAAGTTTTGTTCCAGGTTTTGCATCAAGTTTGGCACCTAATTTTGTTTGACATACTTTTGCATCCTCATTTGCATCCACTTTTTGCACCTACACTTGCATCAACTTTTGCATCCTTTTTTAAATCATTTTTTTGCATCCAGTTTTTCATCCATTTGTGCATCCCTTTTGCGCCAAGTTTTACATCGAGTTTTGTGTCTAGTTTTGCATATAATTTTGCATCTACTTTTGTTGCATCCACTTTTCCATCTTGTTTGGCATCCATATTTACATCCTCTTTTGCATCTATTATTGTGCCCACTATTGCATCTAATATTTTTGTGCCACAATTGGCGCCTAGTTTGGCACCTCCTTTTGCACCCACTTTTGATTATAATTTTGCATCCACATTTGCATCCTCATTTCCGTCTAGGTTTTCATCAACTACTACATCTATTTTTGCATCCCATTTTGTATCCACTTTTGGATCAGGATTTGCATCGGGTTTTGTGTCTCGTTTTGCATCTACTTTTGCATCGACTTCTATTGCATCCACTTTTGCATACAATTTTGCATCCACTGTTGCACCCATTTTAAAGTTCACTTTTTGCATCCTTTTTTACATCTTCATTTGCATCATACTTTGATTCATTTTTTTCATCTATCATTACATCCGCTTTTACATCCACTTTTGTTATGCCACAATTTGCGCCATGTTTTGCACTCACTGTTGTATCCACATTTGCTTCCAATTTTGCATCCATGTTCACATCCTCTTTTGCATCAAATATTGCATCCAATTTTGTGTCAGGTTTATGCATTGGGTTTTGCATCTTGTTTTGTATCTACTTTTGCATCTACTTCCATTGTATCCATTTTTTGCATCCAATTTTGTTTTGCCTGTTGCATCAATATTTGCTTCCACTTTTACATCCATTTTTGCTTCTTATTTTGCATTTTTTTTGTCTATTGTTACATCCAATTTTGTTACGCCATATCTTGCACCTACCATTGCAACCACATTTGCTTCCACGTTTGCATCCACATTTGCATCCGCTTTTGTGTTCAAGTTTGCATCGGATATTGTGTATGTTTTTGCATCCCCTATTACATCCACTTTTGTTTCATCCATTTTTGCATCTACTTTTGTGTCTGCTGTTGCACCCATGTTTGTGGCCATGTTTGCATCCTTTTTTTCATCTTATTTTGTACCCATGTTTGTCTCTTTTTTGCATCTAAGTTTGTGTCCTTTTCTGCGTCCGTTGTTGCATCCACATTTGTTTCACCACAATTTGTGCCAAGTTTTACGCCTACCGTTGGACCCATGTTTGCTTCCACTTTTGCCTTCATGTTTGCATCCAAGTTTGCATTGAAAACTGCATCTGCTTTTGCATCCACTTTTGTGTCAAGTTTTTCATGTTGTTGTGCATCTACTTATGTTGTATCCACTTTTCATCCAATTTTACTTCTATTGTTGCCCCCATTTCTATGTTCGCTTTTGCATCCCTTTTCCAACACTCATCATATTTTATACATTGATGATATTCCTTATGGCATTGACAATTATGAATAATTGATGACAATGTCAATAATCTTGACAATGATGAAAATGAAGATGATGGCGATGACATGAATTTTGATTATGATGATAAAGACGATAGTGGTTACAATGACAATGATGATGATGGCAATGATTATGATGATGACGATGCTAATGACCTTGGCAAATCTTCCAATTTTAGATGTTGCCATTGTCATAATCATAAGCATTATCTTTGGTGTCATCATCCTTGTCATCATCATCATCATTATCATCATTTTCATCTAGGTCATCATCAAAAACAATAATGGCATGAATGATGATGATGTCCATGATGATGATTACAACAATGATGATAGAAATTACATTAATGATGATGATGGGGATGATAAAAATGACAATGATGATGATAATGGTGGTGATGATGATCATCATTGATCATATCTCAAAAATAGAGTTGTTATTTCTCTTACGTATATCAATGTGTCCTAAACAACCCTTTTCTAGCACTGATCACATTTTTTGGGTTGATGATATTTCTTACAACATCTATAATTATGAACAATTGCAAACAATGTCCATAATGATGATGATAACGATGATGATGATGGAGCTGATGATGATGGCATGAATGGTGATTATGATGATAATGTAATCATGGCAATAACGATGACAAGGATGATGGTGATGATGATGACAATGATTATGATAATGAGAATGACCTTACAATCTTATGGATTCGTGAACAATTACTAGTTTCAATACCATTTTCTGGATACGTATTACTATCATACTTTTTAAATTTTCTGTCTCTCTTGAGGTATCTTACTATAATGGTGTTGTCAACACTGGAAAGATATCTTGTTGTAATGGTGGTTCTAATGTTAGCACTAGCAAAGTTTTTGTTAAATTTTGGTTTAAAAAAATCGATTTATGCAATTATTTTGACAATCTATGTAAAAAAGTCAATAACATCCAATTATTTTGATTGTAGTCCCATTGATTATCATGAATTCACCAGTCTAAAGACCATCTTCTACATACATATTATTATTAAACTTTTTGCATTATATCCCTCTTATATCTTGTTGTAATGGCAGTATTAGCACTAGAAAAATATCTTGTTGTAATGGTGATGTTAGTATTAGCACTAAAAAAATCACTAAATTTTGGTAAAAAAAAGTTGATCATTTATTTATTCATTTTTAATTTGGGAAATTTTTGTTTTTATTTTTTGTTATTTTTAATTCTATTTTTATGTAGTAATATATTTTTGGTTGAATTTTGGTAGTAACTAGTTTTTGGTCGAATCATATGTATTAACCATGTTCTTTGTACTACAAGTATAATTTTTGGGACAAAATTTCTCTTTCAAATAAGCTGCAAAAAACATATAAATGGAAGAATAGCAATGACATCTATTTGCATTGTCCAACTGTTCAGGATATCATGTATGAAAATATTCAATATTTTTATAAATAATGGATTAGAGGTGAGTCTGTGATTTTACATAATGTTTGGATGATACATAAAAACAAAGTTGGTTTCATTGATGTGCTTAGGATCTACTTTGGATACGAAACCCTAGGTTTGGAAGTATGCAAATAATTAATTTGGTTTACCTTTGGTAACCAATGAAATTTTATTTCTTTTTCCTCGTAAAACCAAGGAAGATATGGCAATAATTCTCAATAGAAAACTACTTCTTGTTGAAGGTTTATAATTGGTTGCAAAAGTTCAACAACTAGGTATAGAAGTTTTTAGTTGCTA